>JADBJO010021823.1:5000-12500 GCA_016801955.1 Conus betulinus
TAAGGAGTGGGAGATGAACCAATCTTTATTAGAGCACTCCGTGCCTGGCTGGTTGATAGCAGATGGCAAGAATGGAATTCTCACATGAATGATAGTACTAGATTTGATTTGTGTAGACACTTTAACTCCTTACACTGTATTCCGACTTACTTGTCAATGAAAATGGACAGACATCAGAAATTTATAGTGACAAGTTTAGATTTTGAATATCAGATATCTTTGTTCATCATTTTCGTTACAGGCAACATTCCAATTCTGATCTTACATGTCCACTATGTAAAAACGCGTGTGAAAATGAAGTTCATTTTGTATTGCAGTGTACTGCGTTGAGTGATCTTAGAGATGAATTCATTCCTCCTAGTTATTATCGACAACCATCCTTGTTTAGACTCATCTTACTCATGTCTTGCACTAAAGAAAATGTTGAAAAAAAAAGCTTGCATTGTACTTATATAAAGCTTATAAACGCCAGAGCTTAGCATGCTCTTGACTAAGTACTATTTTCATTTCTTTGTTCCTGATATGTTTATGTTATCACTTTTTGTACATGTTTAATCCACCCCTTCATAAGGGGCCATGGCCTATATTGAATACATCATCCGTATCTCTCTCTCTCTCTCTCTCTCTCTCTCTCTCTCTCTCTCTCTCTCTCTGCGAACACACACACACACACACACATATATATATATATTTTTTTTTTTTTTTTTTTTTTTTTTTGAGTAGACTTTTGACAGTTGGATTTTGTGTGTGTTGGATGTGTGTGTGTGTGTGTGTGTGTGTGTGTGTGTGTGTGCGCGCGCGCGCGCGCGCGCACGCCGTCATCCTCGTGTGCACGTGCTCATGAGAGAGAATCAAAAGTATGTTCATTGATAATTACAGATTTTGAGGCTGAAAAGAAAACATAAGATGGCTTTTCATGAATTGATATATTTCAAATAATTTCGAGAATTTCTGGATTTAATTCCACAGTCTATCGACAAACTCTAATTCGGAGATCAAATGAAATATAACATTTTCTCTAGATTTCCTATTGCTGAGAAACTTTAGTTGAAATCTTTACGGCTTATTTTAGCACAAAACTCCAGCCTTCAGCAATCATTATATGCACGTTTCTCTGTCTATCACCCTTCCTCCTCTCTCGTATTGACTGCAAGCACCAATGATTTGATATATGGGGAGACAAATAGATACCCCATTTACATACATTCTGCAGCCAGGTGTGTTAATGTTCGATACTGGCTAAAGTTGACAAGAATGGATGAGACAAGATTACCTCGAAAAGCACATTGTACCTTGTTCGATTTGGATTCTCAGACAATGAAAGAACAACTAAAATCATGTCCATTTATCAATATAAAGCGCTTAACCTACTATCTGTGTCTGTTTCTTAATGTATCGATTCTGATCAGTTATATTGTTTTCCATTTTTGGAACGAAGTTTTTGGTGCACCCATTCAATAGGGACAATGCCCTATTATTGAATAAAATATCCGTATCCGTATCCTTCCTCCTCTCTCCTCTCTCTCTCTCTCTCTCTCTCTCTCTCTCTCTCTCTCTCTCTCTCGATATAAATAGATAGACGGACAGATAAACAGATTAATAGACAGATATAGATAGAATAGATAAAGAACTCACTATATTTCATATATATGTATATTTTATGTATGTGTGTATGGTGGGATGGATGGATGGATGGATGTGGATGATGGATGGATGGATGCATCTATCTATCTATCTATCTATCTGTCTATCTGTCTGTCTGTCTGTCTGTCTGTTTGCCTGTCCATCTATCTCTGCTTATCGGGGACTCTGTAGTCAGACACATCAATCCGAAGAAACTAGAATCACACAGTGTCCCTATGTTTAAGATATATGTGCCTGGTCAGTCCCTTGTGCATCTTATCCAGTGGCTGCAAGTTTTAATGAGTCGTGATCACGTGAAGACTTTGATAGTGCATGTGGGTGTCCACGACTGCCCAGCAGGAACCATCGCTGCGAACAACTGGCGTGACCTAATATCCTTGTGTAAAAGGCGTTTCCCTGCAGCTTACATAGCCCTAAGTTCAATTATCCTGCCCGTGGTCGTCACCAATAGAACAATACTATTATCCCTTCTAACAAAACTCTGTATGCCACCTGTACAAGTATACAGGTGGATCTGATTGACAATTCCAGCTCCTTCGTGACCCGAAACAGTGCTCCCCGCCAGGCCCTATATAGAGACTCTACCCACACAAGCATGAGAGGAACAGTATGCCTGGCAGCAAATTTCAAACGGGTTCTTCCTCAGACGACTCGCCGCAACACTGAAGGCGTTTTCAATGATTTAGGTCATTCTAATGACGCCCATTATGTCCCTAGAAATGTTCTGACATCCTGCGATGTCCCCATCAATGGATATAGAAATTCTGGCTCAAACACCATCTAAACATTATGGCCATTTTAGAAATGCATGTTTCCCTCTTGTATCACCAGCAGGTGAGTTCCCCCTATTACCGTCCGTACTTACCACCAGGGCAGCTCCCTAAGCCAAGGTGTTGATCACCAAACCTCACTCCCAGATTATGTAACCAATGATCCGGGGCAAAATGCCATACACTTGTCATAATCATTTAGATCAGGGTATGTCTTCATGTCCCCCTCCCATCTTTCCTCCAGTTCCTCCCAACTTTCTTCCCCACTCGTATACCCCAACTACTACCCCAACTACCCCAACGACCCTTCTCTAGTGCCCCCTTTCCCCACTCCCCCTGTTCCTTATCCAGTGCCTGGCCAACGGTTCCCAGGAGGTCAATCTCAGCCCCCTTTCCCTCTGGGTTCAACCCTTCCCTTTGTCCTTCCTCCATCAAAGAGCAGTCATGAGGATGGCTGTTACTGGTCTGCAGTCAACCCTGCTAGTCACTGTGCCCAGCAACTCGTCACCCTGGCCTCTCAACTGATTACCCAGCGTGACCAGCACAGACCTATTTTCTGAGAAAGAGAGTGAGAGAGAGAGAGAGAGGAGGGGGAGAGAGAGTGAGTGAGAGAGGGAGAGAGGGGGAGGGTGGGAGGGGGCGAGAGAGAAAGATAGAGTACGTCAACGTAGGCCCTCAGTCTGCTTGGAGACAGGACATTAACTTTTGAATGATATTTAGGACACCCAGTGTTTGGAGATAGTTCTTTTCTCTGGCTGTGTGAGACTTGTATCTTTGTGATATAGTGTACCCGGGTTTGTTGGCTTAATTGCTGTGGTTTCGTCGTCCTTTAAGACTGTTGTTTATTGTTTGCCATGAACTGCCAATTGATTTACAGTGTACCCAGGTGTTTGTGTACATACTTTGTTGTTTATTAGTCGAACTTTATAGACTTTAAGTAACTTATCGTGGGTTATTTGTCTTCCCATCGATAGTATGACGAACGATTCTGGTGTCCACAGTCGTAACAAATGGCTGATCAAAGCAGGACTAAAAGTTAGCTATCTTAATGCGTGTCATCTCCTTATTGTGTGATGTGCCTTTTATGCTTCTTAACTCAGATGACCATTTTCACTGCTTCGGGTTTTCGGGAATCTCGATTAACTAATTTAGTCTCGGATGATTTACTCATGATTCCAAGATATAGTCTCATTAGGAAAGATGCCAACAGTAAATTAGATACAGGTCTAGTTTGCTACATTCATCATACGATTAACTATAAACATATTAATACTTTTGACAAACACAACATCTAATGCTTATGGATAGAGATACGTTTAAAAGGAACTAAGCCAATCCTAGTAGGATTTCTATATAGGAACCCGGATGAATGGGTGGGGTGGTTTGACCGCTTCCAGTTCATGATGGACGAAGTTGCTGTTCATTCAACTGATATTATTTTACTCAGTGACTTTAATATAGACTTGCTCAAACCTTACGATAAATGGAGAGATATTTACGAGTCTTATAACTTTGTTCAGTCAGTTAATACTCTGACCAGAATAACTTCGCTATCTGAAACGCTCATTGATCACATCTATGTGAATAGCCCTGGGAATATCATCGAATCTTCCGTTCCTGTTTATGGTTTAAGTGACCACTTTCCAATATGTTTAACGTGGTCTAAAAAAGGTATCAAAATCCTCAAATTCAGAAATAAGTATATATCCTTTCGTAGTTATAAAGATTTTGTCTCTAATGACTTCCTATGTGATTTGTGCATTGCAGATTCCTCTAATGTTTTTCCAGCATACAGACCCTGATAAAGCGCGTCAAGCTTGGTTTGATACTTTTTATACTGTTTATGATAAACATGTTCCCTGTAAGACCAAGCGTGTTAAATCCAAGGGTAAGCCACCATGGCTGAACTCTGACATTGTCGCCGAAATCAAATTGCGTGAAACCTTATTAGGGTCAACTGGTAAAGATTCTAACTTTAAGAAACAACGAAATAAGGTAATATCAATGAAAAGATATGCTCGTAAGAAGTATTTTTCTGATCTTATATCATCTAAGAAAGATGCAAAACAGATTTGGAAAGCTATCAATTAATTGACAGGTAAATCGTCTAAGCCAACAGCTCCTTTATCATTAGACTTATCTGCGGAAAATCTTAATAAACATTTCACTTTTATAGCAGAAAAAAAAAAACCTGTTAAGGTTAATCGTTCGAAAGACAACGATCTGTTGGCTCTAAAGGAATATTGTGCCTCCAAACGATAGGATAACGATTTTAATTTTAAATTCATCAGTGTGCATGAGGTATACTGAGAGAGCTCAACTTACTGAAAACAGTCTTCATGCAGAGGTTTAGATAACATGGATAACAAAATTTTGAAAATCTCCTCACCTATCATTGCTGACAGTCTTACTTATTTACAACTTGTATATAAAGAAATGTTACTACCCTCAAGCGTTCAAAAATGCAAAGGTATTGCCTTTATTCAAGTCAGGCGATTCAAACGACCCTTCAAATTACAGGCCCATATCAATTTTATCCAATTTATCTAAACCTTTGGAAAAACAAACATCTCATACGAAATATGCAGGCGCATTTAATTATAAATGATCTTCTTCATCCTAATCAAAGTGGCTTCAGAGAAAATCACTCCTGCCACACCGTACTAACAAGCCTTATTGAACAGTGGCATTCTAACGTGAATAATAATCTTCTTATAGGTACTGTTTTCGGTGATTTTGCTAATGCTTCTGATGTGATTGACCATGATCTTCTCCTTAAAAAACTAAAATTGTATGGGCTATCTGTAAAATCTGTCACTCTCATTTCTTCTTTCTTAACAAATAGAAGACAGATTGTTTTTTTTCAGGATTCTGCATCGTCAACCTCTATGCCAATAAATTCTGGTGTTCCCCAAGGCTCTGTCCTTGGGCCTATTTTATTTACAATTTACATTAACGATCTTCCGTTGCATGTCTCCTCTTCATGCGAAACTCTTTGCTGACGACACTACTATCCACAATACAGGTGCAAATGCATACATTGTAGTAAACAACCTTCAGAGCAATATTATTAAACTTAGTGACTGGACAGAACTTATATAGTATAGCACTTCATCAAAGAAATCTAATTTATGTTAATTACAACACGTCAATAGCGACAGGATATTAAAAGTATATTAAAAACATTGACCGTTTATGAACAAACCATAGAACATGTAACTTCACATAAATCACATGGTATAACCATTGACAATAATTTATCCAGGTCGAATCATATTACAACTTTATCAAAGAAAATATCAAAAAAAAAATTTTCAACTCTGTAGAATTAATCATTTTTTGGATCAGCATACTCGTAAATTATTTTTTCATGCTTACATTTAGACTGATCTTGACTATGCCTCAACCTGCTGGGATTCAGCTTGTAAAAGTAC
This sequence comes from Conus betulinus, assembly GCA_016801955.1. Taxonomy (NCBI): domain Eukaryota; kingdom Metazoa; phylum Mollusca; class Gastropoda; order Neogastropoda; family Conidae; genus Conus; species Conus betulinus. The sequence goes on from JADBJO010021823.1 coordinate 10,849, forward strand.
CTGAAAACTTTTTGGACAGACTATATAAACAATCTCTTAAACTTATACTTCTTAAATCGTCTCTAGAATTAAATCATTATGAGGAAATTAAATTTTTCCATTCCATCAGAAATGTTTATTCACAAAGGATAAGATTATGAATGAATAACCTTGCACCAGATTATTTACATGAACATTTCTTAATGAGAAATGTCCGTAATAAGAATACTATTTTTATCCCCCGCCCAAGAACCAATCTTTTCATGTCATCCCTAACATACTCAGGTGGGAAATTATGGAACGAGATCCCTGCAAATATCAAAAAAAAAAAAAAAAACCAGTCTATCGTCATTTAAAAATGCTTTCCATAAGTACCTGATGGGACAACTATGATTTGCTTCTTCTAAGTTTTCCGGAGTTGAAATGTGATCGTGTGAGAATGGGGATGGGGCATCTTTTTATGTTCTTGTTGTGGTATATTTTGGTGTTCTGGTGGGGGGAGGGGTAGGGGGCGGCGGCGAGTGTGGGAGGAGGCATTTGTTCACGTTCTTGTTGTAATATATTTTGGTGTTGTTGTGTTGTTCATTCTTTGTTTCATTTGTGAGGACATGGTGAAAAGAAGCCTGTGTAGCTTATCCGTCTTCCCTCAATAAAAATATTCGTATTCGTGTTCGTATTCTATCTATCTTCTTATATATACATAATCGGGTTTATCCCTGTTCAACCGTGAATATTCACGTTTGTATTCAAAAGTAAAATGATGCCATTCCACCCCAAGCCAACTGTCATGTTCATATATCTATTATAGAAGACAGAAAGAAACAAGAAAACGAAAGCTGCTTGAATGAAGACTATTATGAGCAAATACACTGATAACAATGATGATGATGATGATGATGATGATGATGATGATGACGACGACGGTGGTGACAGTAATCTTAATAACGACGACGAGAATGGTGATGATGATGATTAGGGAGCAAATAAAACATGTGCTTGTTGAGAATAATATGTGGTGCAATAAGCTTCAGATGCTTTGGACGACCGATCCAATTTTGGCCACGTAGAAACAGTTGGAGAAGTCAACCAAAATGGCTTTGTGTAAGTACAAAACACACCTCATTCACACACACACACACACACACACACACACACACACACACACACACACACATACTTTGCTACATATGACTTTCTCTCATATTTTGGCAGATATATGCTGGAGGAAAATGCTATATCTTCAGAATAAAAGACCATATACAGTATCCCAAAATGGCCGCCAGGAATGAGTGCACCAGAAACGGGGCCCATCTGGTCAGTTTGGAGACGGCGGAGGAGATGGAAACATTCACAGAAATCATGAAGTTGAACACTGATGACGCTCGGCTCTGGATTGGTCACCTGCTACAGAGCACCTTCGGCATTTACGAACAATATGCAAGAACCTGGAGTCTTCGTGAGATGGTTGTCTAATAGCAGTATATGATAAAAACCTGCATGGGGATGAACAGTGATGAAACTGCAATACCTGGTGTTTGATTTCTAATAGTATATGTGAAAGCATGGGTATAATTGTTTGATAGATCGTGAGATGTGATGTGATGTGGACAGAGGTCCACAAACACATGAAACATTTTTACTAAATTTTGTTGTAAAAGCATCGACTTTCCACC
>JADBJO010021823.1:25000-28908 GCA_016801955.1 Conus betulinus
AATTTGAAGAAAAAAGACTACAGAGGGGAATTTGAAGAAAAAAGACTACAGAGGGAATCTGAAGATACAGAACGTCAAATAAAGTGGAGGCAGTTGGAATTAGAGACCGATACTGAAATTAAAAGATTACAGGCATCAAGAGAACCTCCACCAGCTCCACCAGTCAGTTCCACAAGCGCGCCTCAACCAAAAACAGCATACATTCCAGAGTTACCGCCTTTCGAGGAAAAAAAAAAACAGATGACATCGATAGTTTCCTTTTCAGATTTGAAAGCCACGCAACGTCTTGTGGTTGGCCAAAGAAAAAAGTGGACATTGTATATTGCGTCATTGTTTAAGCGTAGCGCTTTGCCACTGTACCACCACACACTCACTGCGAAACAAAATTTAACTTGGGATCAATCGAAGGAAGAACACCTCAAGAAATGTCAATGTTCTGCCGATCGTTTTCGCGAACGTTTCCGTTCTGTGCGCCCTGACAAAGGAGAATCATTTCCGTCGTTTTTTAATTCGCATGAATCACTGCTTATATCAATGGATCGATTTATCAAAAACAAAACAAAACAAACAAAAAAACCCTTTCCAATCACTGTGAGATCTCCTTCTTTGAGAACAACTTTTCCAGAGCGAGAGCAAAGACCTGGCCACTTTCCTTAAAGAAAGGCAATTTGAAAGCGTTGAGGAAATGTGTCAGATGGCTGATCAGTATTGCATCGCTCACCCGGATAAGGGCGTGGCTAGGAAAGGAGAATCTTCTATCTTTGAGTCTCATGCGTCATGTACAATCCCATCGGTACAGGGAAATTACAGGAAAGGAAATCGAGGTTGTGAACAACGATCACCGCGTAGACCTTTGGGTCAGCTCATGGACAGAACCGAAGTTCACAAAGTAACACCAATCAGTCGGCCGCTGATCAGACAATGCGATGTGTCTTTTTGCGATGGCAAGTTCCATTTAAAAAATAGTTGCCTTTCAAAGCAAATGATTCAAAACCCGCATTAGTCTCCACTGATTGTGAAGAAGGCCTTGTTTCGGCACCACATCAATCGGTTGAGGACTTGTGTTAGAAAACAGAGCCATCAATGCATTGCAGGCTACGGTTTTGCGAGACACTGGGTGCACCACCGCTGGTGTAATAAATTCTTTCGTGCTACAAAACCAGTATAATGACACTGTCCAAAAGTGTAGGTCGTTTGGAGGCAAGATTGGAACGTTTCAACTGGCAAAAATTCCGGTCGATACACCGTACTACTACGGATTTCTCTCTGCCTGTGTTATCGATAACCCAGTCTGCGACTTGATCTTGGGCAATTTGCCAGGTGTAGCTACAGTACATGGTGGTGCTGGAGGATCGTTCGTGCCTTGTCTTGTGAGTACCAGATCAGACATCATAGGGCAGAGAAAGGCTACAAAGCCGCTAAAAGTATCAAAACTGGATGAACTCAAAATTACCCCAGATGATCTAAAAGGAATGCAGGGAAAAGACAAGACGCTGACGACAATACTTTCTACTGCTAAACAGACTGTCACTGGCATAGCAACGGACAATCCAACGTACGTACTGGACTCTGACATTCTGTACAGGTGTGTACCTGGACAGGACAACAAACGAGTTGTCGTTCTAAAGCCACTTAGAGAGATAGCACCACACACGGCTCATGATGCATTGTTCGCTGGTCACTTAGGAATCAAAACGACATTAAAGAGAGTTCTTGATTCTTTTTATTGGCCAGGTGTCACAAAGGAAGTTACAGATATATCACTGCTCATGTGACATCCGCCAAAAAACATCTCAGAAAGGTTGTGTCCCATGTGCACCTTTGCACAAAATGCCTCTCATTTCCGTCCCGTTTCGGAAGGTGGCTATTGATCTTGTTGGGCCTTTCCCACCGTCTTCTTCCGGATATCGCTATATCCTAACTTTGGTGGATACAGCGACAAGGTATCCGGAAGCGATTCCTCTGAAGAAAATTGATACAGTGTCTGTCGCTGAAGCCCTACTTGCGAATTTTTCCAGAGTGGGTCTTCCAGACAAAATTCTCTCGGATTGTGGAACACAGTTCATTTCCGACCTCATGAGAGAAATTTACAGACTGTTGTCAATCGCCATTTCAATCACGCCATATCATCACCAATCAAATGGCATAGTTGAACGATTCAATGGAACGTTAAAGTCCATGCTGAGAAAAGTTGCAAGGCAGGAACCCCAGGAATGGGATCGTTTCATACCGGCTTTGCTTTTTTTTTGCGTGCCAGGAAAATGCCGAACGAAACACTGGGATTCTCACCGTTCGAACTTCTTTTCGGACATTCACCAAGGGGTCCTTTGCATCTACTGATCACACAATGGACAAATAAGACGGACATACCTGACAGTAAAACTGTCTACCGATACGTTTATGAACTTCATAATCGTCTAAAGGATGCATGTGATCTTGCTAAACAAGCTGATAGAAGAAACAGATGCATACAAGGTCTTTGCAGATAGAAAAGCAAAGGCACGTTCCTTCAGTGTAGGGGATACAGTCCTTGTACTACTACTGATCAACACATAACAAACTTCGTGTTATGTGGAAGGGTCCTTTTCAGGTGGTCGAAAAAAACTTTCTGCAGTTAATTTTAAGATCAAAATGGCAAACACCGAGAAGGTATTCCATGTGACCATGTTGTCGAAGTATGCTGAGCGTACAAATGTTGCCATCAAACCAGTCAGTTGAATGGATATGTCCTATGTCAGAAACTGATGTCAACATGACAGATATTATCAGTGATGATTCTGTACCCAATGTAACGTACAGGGACAGATCAAAGGCTGTGAAAACAGCAAATGTAGGATTGTTAACATCTACTAGTGCAGATGATGTTGTACCCCTTCCCTACTCTGTCTATCAAAGGTGAAACCTATGATGATGTGGTTCTGTCGAATGATTTGTCTGCAAGTCAGACAGAACAGCTCAAAGAAATTTTTGAAAGACGTTTCAGGATGTGTTGACAGATACCCCAGGGCCAGTGACAGGAATTGAACCCCATAGTATTCAGTTAACTACTGAAATACCAGTGCGAACCAGACCATACCCCTTCCCGTTTGCAAAAAAAAGAGGTTGTTGAGAGAGAAATCAAAGTAAAGCTGGATTTAAAGGTCATAGAACCTTCTACATCTCCGTACAGCTCACCAGTTGTATTGGTGGATAAACCTGATGGTTCAGAGCGGTCTGCATCGATTACAGCAAATCAACAAGATCACTGTATTCGATGCGGAGCCAATCACAGACATTGAAGAACTTCTGTGTCAGATCTCAGAAGGAAATTATTTTGTGAAAGTAGACTTAACTAAAGGATACTGGCAGATCCCAATGGCTGAAGCTGACAAGGAAAAGACAGCATTTCAAACACCTTTTGGAATTTTCCAATGGACGAAAATGGCCATTCGGCTTGCAAAATGCCACAGGTTCTTTTGCCAGAATGATGCGAGCCCTAAAACTCCATGGGTGTGGTGCAGTCAGCTTTTTTGACGACATTTTGTTGGCTGCAAAGTCATGGAGTGACCTCCTTTCTAATTTACGAGTTTTTGTTTGTTTTGTTGTTTTGTGTTGTTTTTTTTCCCAAACTCCGAAGCTTGGTCTAACTGCGATACCATACAAAATTCGTGCCGGTTTTCAAACTATCCCTGATGGCCCCTTTGACTGAATTGACGAAAGGGACGAAGAACAAAAGTATTGTGTGGTCTGATGAGTGCCAGAAGGCTTAAGGGTGTGTTCAGAACACCCTCATTTCATTTCCTGTTCTTTTGTTACCCTCCATCTCAGAAGACGTTATTTTGAGAACCGACGCCAGTTCCAAAGGAATGGGAGCGGTATTTTTGCAGGGAAAAAATGCTTTGTAAATCCTATACAATACGCCAGTAAAA
>JADBJO010021824.1:0-5000 GCA_016801955.1 Conus betulinus
CCTCACCATCCTTCATCGTCTCCTCTTCCTTCTTCTCCTCTCCCCTAACTCTGTCTCTCTAACTTGTTTTCTAGCTTATGTTTGATCACTTATTATGCTTATGATTTCTTCTGTGTATGTGTTAGTTGGCCATGTTGTTTTAAAGCAATGAAAAAAAAAGTTTTAAAAATGATAATGATGATGATGATGATGATGATGACCATGGTGGTGATGATAAAAATAATAATAATAATAATAATGATGATAATAATAATAATAACAATAATAATAATAATATAATATGATGATGATGATGATGATGATGATGATTGCAAGTACCATTTGCAAGTTGAGATTATTACTCTCCCTGTGTGTCTGTATTCAGTCTGTCTCTCGATGATAATGATGATTAAAGATAATAATAATAAAATGATAATAAAATAATGGAAGACTGTAGACCCTGTGGTAGATTTTTTTTTTTTTAAACATATGAAAACGGGGTTTTCTATGTAAGGGCGTTACGATGGGTACCTTGGACTGTATTCATAGAGAGTCAGATGATGAATTTTGGTTTCCAAATTTGAGCAAACAATGTTGTTTAGAGTCCATACGACCACATCGGGTTACTTTAAAAGAGGTGATCTGAACATTTCAACAGTATTAGTGGACATGAGATCAGGAGAACAAAATATTACCTTTTAATAATCCCTAAGATTTTGTTTCTAAGAAAGGAACCAGTGGCAGCTGAATCTGGTAAAGGGGGAACAAAACTAAGCTTCATAAGGTTAAAATTCCTGATTTACAACAGGTATTTGATAGTTAAGTGTTAGAGCATCCAACACAACGTTGCGTGGCTTTCAAGTGATTGCTATCATGTAGGTTCAACTGTGTGCACTAGGTGCAAAAAAAAAAAAAACGATCGCAGAAAGGCATCCATAAGTCATGTCCTTGCTGTGGCATGGCTCCATAGAATGGCAAGGCTGAGGAGACCAGGAATGGGGCGTGTCGGGGGTAGGGGGGGGGGGGGGGCATTGTGTGGTTTTTTCATCTCTGAATAATGTTTGCACTCTAGCTGTCCCTAAAGTGTCTTCCTGCCGACACATCACTGAAACATGGACTTCGGGGAACAGTCTGGGAACTTTGAAGAAAGACCAAATGACAACTAAAAGCTACACGTACTGTCTGTAATGAATCAAGCGAAGAAAACTGTGGGTAAAGCAGGTAATAAAACAGATGTGCTTGTATTAGCATAAGCAGGTCTTAGACAATTGACGGGAACGCGCCATAAGTTTTACACTCAGCTGAAATAATACAAGATCGGCACCAGTCTGGGGAGAAAATAAAGTTTGTCTGTCAAGTCAACGAGAACCACTTCAGTCATCTTGGGTTGAGTGAGTGAGATGATTTGTCGATACGTTGGTGGCTGATCAAGCCGATGCGTGCGCGGAATGTGCGTTGACCAGCTCGGACAGGCAATGTGGAGGACTTGCTCATGCTTACTGGTGCGGGCCTCTTTACATACACTGGATATTTTGAGAGTGTCTCTGAAACATTCTTTGTTCCTTGTTGCAGCTCACTGGGGAAGAGTCTTTTGGGTAGATTGGGGTCTGGTATGCAAGCTACATGACCTGCCCATCGTAGCTGAGACATCATCAGAATTGTTTGGATGCTCTAAAAGTCTGCTTCGTCGAACACTTTTGTGTCTGAGATTTTGTTCTACCATTTCAAGTTTTTCCAATCTTCTAAAGCAGATTGTGTAGAAGCGATTCAGCTTCTTGATATACCATTGGTAGCCTGTCTATGTTACACATTCGTAAAAGAGTATATGAAGAACTACTCTGTACACCTTCAGCTTGATCCTAGATTGATGTCTGTTCTGTTCCAGATATTGGTGTTTAATCTGCCAAGTGTCGCACTTGCGTTTGCAATTCTGATGGTCACTTTATCGTTGATGGTGACGTTCTGGGACAGTGCGCTACCAAGATAAGTGAATTTACCCAGCGTTGCAAGTCTCACACCATTGACTGTGATGTTAGTCTCATCATAGGGTCAGCCTGGCGCGGGTTGATGCAGAAACTTCCGTCTCCTTTGTATTTTTATGGAGAGATCGAAGCTGGCGCAGGATAAGGAAAACTTGCTGATGCTGGATTGCATGTCAGTCTCTGAGCCAGTATTGAGAGCACAGTCATTTTGCCGGAACCTTTCGAGGGTAAACAACTTTATAGCATAAAGTTGTTTTAACCTCGAAAGGATCCAGTAAAATACTATGTTCTGAATCTGATGTCGGTGTCTACGTCTCCATCTCTGAAACCATCAGTCAGCATTGCACAGAACATGATGCTGACAGAGTGGATGTCAAAACACAGCTTTGCTTTTCGCCATTTGTGACAGTGAATGGGCTAGATGTCTCGCCGTTGTCCTGAATATGGGCCTGCATATCAGCATTGAATTGCTTCACCAAAGAGATGGATTTCAGTGGACATCCGGATTTTGCCCTGATCTTCTACATACCCTCTCTACTGACAGTATTGAAGGCCTTTGTCATATCTTCCACACACCTTCTCTACTGACAGTATTGGAGGCCTTAGTCAGGCTGACATAGGTTGAAAACAGGTCGGAATTTTTTTTTTTTTCCCGACATTTTTCGTGAATCTGTCTAGAAACAAATACCATATTAATGGTTCATCTGTCTTTTCTTTTCTTTTATTTATTTATTTATTTGTATGTATTTATTTTTTGAAACTGCACAGGCCCTCTGGCAAAAGTTCTTTTTTTACTTTTTTTTTTCTTTTTTGCTGTCCCAACCTCTCCGCCACCCGAGAGGCAGTGCACCCACGCCACTCATTCCGAATCCCCGCCCACCGCCACAGCCCGGTCGGCCCCTGCCGCAGCCCTGGCACAGCAATCCACAGGGAGCAGTAATGTCAAGTCGTCAAGAGGCAACCCACTGGAGGAGACACTGCACTGCTGCCGAGTCACTTCGGTGGTGTTCAGTGGCGCCCTGTTCTGATCTTACATACGCAGGACACCACCTACTAAGCCCCCTATTGACGACAATAATTGCTTAGTCGCGGAGCTGGCGTGAGTAAGCTCTCCCTCCAGAGGGCGCCACCACGTCCGTCCACGACAGCCCCCATGGACTCGCCGATGTTGGTGACCCCGACAGAACCAAACCAAAACCACAGATGTGGAGAGACATCGAAACTGAGGTCAACATGAGAGCAGGGCATAAAGGGCCGCAGAATTTGAGACATTCTTTTTTATGCTGATCGATGAGAATGAGGATGGCTAAGATGATGCTATGGATTTCCAATTCAGTCTGAGACTACATGACAGGGCTGTACTCTATGCTACCTTTCATGATGAATCCCGACATCATCCAGGCCCAAGAGATACAGACACCTACCCCCACGACCTCCCAGCCGGGAGTCCGCGACGCTAACTACTTCGCCACGGCGACTGGCAAAAGTTCTTGCTCAAGGTGTGTTACAAGGCGGTTCAACAGAACCCTGGCGAGTAGTTTTCCTGTTATAGAAAGGAAAGAATGCCCCAGTGGCTGTCACAAGTCTAAAGTTCCCTTGTACTAGTACAAACAGATTAGTGATGCATCTTTGAACTCATGCGGGATCGTCTCCTGCTGCCATACCAGAAGAAACAAATGATGAAGCTTTTCAGTCAGAGTTGTGCCCACCTTCTTTGTAGCCTTCGGCTGGTATGGTGTCTGAGCCAGTAGCTTTGCAACTGGATCGCTTTCTGGGTCTCCAAGAGGGTTGGTGGGTGTGTGTTTGTCCATTTCTTTGTTGTTGGGGCACGCTTGAGGGAGCCGGTCGATCGCTTTGTCATTGATAATTGATGGGCGGTTTAGTATGCTGTTGAAGTGTTCTTCCCAGGTCGAAGATCTTTTTTTTTTCTTGTCAGTGATCAATGTGTTTCCATCAGTGCTGAGTAGAGAGCATGATCCTGATGATGTAGGTCCATAAATTCCTTTCAAGTCTTCATAAAAGTTCTTCGAATCATGCCTATGAACATATCCCTGTGTTTGGAATTTAGTTCTGCTATTTTATGTTTTAAAAATCTTTTGAGGCAGGTTGTGTGAAGTGATCCCACCTCTTGGCATACCGTTGGTATGCTGTCCACTTTTCATATGCGTAAAGTATGTGGGGAGAACAGCTACTTTATACACCATCAGTTTGATCTCTAGACTGATGCCTCTTCTGTTTCCGAAACCTTCTGTGTAGTTTGCCAAGGGTTGCACTTGATCTAGCAATTCTGAGGCTCACTTCATCCTTGATGGTGACATTCTTGGGACAGTGCGCTACTAAGGTAGGCGAAATTACTCACTGCCATGAGTCTCACACCATTAATTGTGATGTTAGACATATCATAGGTTATGTCTGTAGCGGGCTGACAACAGAACTTTGTTCTCATTGTCTTTATGGAGAGACTGAAGTTGGTGTACGCAATAGAAATTTTGCTCATGTTAGATTGCATGTTTGATTTTTGAGCTGGCATTGAAAGCACAGCCATCGGCGAGCAGAAGTCCCTGATGGTGTCTGTTCACAACGTAAGATTTTGCCGGAACATTTTGAGGTTAAACATATTTATATCTGTTCTGAATCTGATGTCAATGCCTACATCTCCTTCTCTGAAGGCATCAGTTAGCATTGCAGAGAACATGATGCTGAACAGAATGGGTTTCAAAACACAGACTTGCTTTACGCCATTTGTGACAGGGAATAGGCTAACCGTCTCTCCCAATTGTCCTGAATACGGGTCTGCATGACATCATGGAATTACCACACCATGGAGATGAATCTCCATAGGCATCCACATATTGCCATGATCTTCAACACAGGCCCTCTCTATTTACAGTATTGAAGGCCTTTGTTAGGTCACCGTAGGTAGAGAACATGTCGGTATTTTTATTCCTGGACACTTTTGCTAGAGCTGTCTAGCAGCAAATACCATATCAATGGTTCCTCTCTCTTTTTTGAAGCCATATGGCGCTCGTGCAAACGCTC
>JADBJO010021824.1:15000-28907 GCA_016801955.1 Conus betulinus
CTCTTGAAACAGTATAAACACCTACTTCATATTTTCAAATGACCTTCTTGGCGTTGTTTATAACGTGTGGATTTTCTGTTCAAGAGCGTATGAAGTCTTACTACTTACCTATTTGTGTCTGTATTTCCTTTCCATATCAAAACATAAGTAATATTGATAACATTAATCTTGATTTAGTAACAGTAAAATATATCTGGGATGAAGAATAAGAACTTTTTTAATATAGAGAGATACCCTTTGTAATGATAAAATGCGCGCAAAAAATAAGAATTGCAATGGGTGTATTCGACACGGATGTTAATGTCTTTCACTATTGTATTAAGGAAAGTGCCGATTGCATGAAAATGAAAATAATGCCTAACAGAACAAAAGCACCTTGTCATTGATTTGATTTGATGTGTACGTGACCAAGAAAATTGCTATATGTATACTGAGAACTATCCAGCGTTCACAACATCCCAGAGGTATCAAAGAATATGCAATTTCAAGTTGGTAGTATAAATATTTACTGAAGAAAGGCAGGAGTATAAGAAACTGTTATTAGATAAATTAGTGAACTCAATATCATGTCAAAAGTAATTTATTTTACGATTTAGTTCGTAAAACTAGTTTTGAAAGTAAACAGGTAAGAACCACTATATATGTGTTGAGACATGGTTCCAACATTTTCAACTTTTGCTACAAACAGATCAAAATGATGTTCCAAATGATGTTTTTGAAAAGATGTAGGTAACAGTATAAACCGCTCAATTTCTAGAGATGTAGTGTTGCTAGCCATAAGGAAACGTAAACACTGGAAGTCAGCTGGACTTGATGGTATAACAGACGAATTGTTTAAATACTTAAGTGAAGAGTTTGTTTCGTATATTGTTAAATATTTCAAAAAAGTTATTGGATAGTGACACTTCATTAGACGTTGGACCGAGTCTATCCCTTTCCTATCTTTTAAAAGGGAAGCTTAAATAACCCTTACATCTATAGAGGAATTCCTCTTGGCAAATTAGCAGTAAACTATTCAACACGATTATCAACAGCCGATTGCAAGAATGAGTAGATGAAAATGACATTACGGGTCAGGATCAGCTGGTGGTTTAAGAAAAGAATATTCAACTGCTTACCACATGTTTATCTTGTTAGCTCTTGTACAATTTTTGTTTTACTTACAATCGCAAATTGTGTGTAGCACTTACAGATTTTTGAGAAAAAGCCTTTGATTCTATTAACAGATATCTTCTCTGGTCATTTGCTTGAACGTAGTATGAATGGGAAATTGTACAAAGTCATAGAAGTACATACGTTGCAGTGACAGCAAAAGATCGATCTGGTGCGAAATTAACAGGTTGCGTCGAATGTGCAACTGGATTAAGACAGGGCGATGTATGCAGTCCAATATTATTTTCTCTATTTTATCAATGATGTAGCCACTGAATATTCAAGAATGGAAGACATGGCGCTATGCTGTCTCGGGGGCCATTTGAATTATTCTTTTATGAGCTGATGATGTAATCTTAATTATCTAAGACTGTAACTGTACTTCCAACATGGCTAAACAATTTACAGAAAGCATCTGCTTCACATCAGTTAAAAGTTAACATGAATTAAAGTAACGTCATAGTGTTTCGAAAGGGTGAGAACGATGGCTTTATGATGGCTCAGTAATATCTGCTGTCATAGTGTATTCATGTTTGGGAATAATCCCGCCCCCTGGGAATAACCCCCCCTCCCCCCTACCCCCCCCCCCCCCCCCCCCCCCCCCCCCCCCCCCCCCCCCCCCCACTTCGTTTTGTACTTGTATGCTAAGACTCTTTTCGTTCTGTTTTGTCATTGTTTCACTCGCAAGTTCAACCTATTGTTCAAAATTGGGCAGAGTTATGGGGATTAAACAAAGCTGCTCTATACAGTGAGACCGTCTATTGTTACGCTTTGAAGAAATTCCCGAGAATAGAGATAAGGACACTAAATGACCTTGTATATGATGAAACCAACAGGGATACTATATGTATACGCTCAGGTGTGAAAATTTGGCTTGAATTAATACAAATGGAACAGCAAAAGATTCCACGTAAAGCATATAACACATTAGATTATTTAGATCTCAAACGTAAAGTAAACTGGGTAACTCAAATGTGAACCTGTTTTCTATAGGTATGGTTTAGGTTCGTCTGCTGGGACATACTACTTACATTCGGTAGTGGGGCGATCATCCCCAACCAACTGGGTAGCAGGTGGTAGATGGCAACACGGCCTTCAGATATGAAGCTTAGCTGTGAAATAAGCCCAGCTTGCCTGAACCAATCAGGAGCCCCAAAACCAACTACCGATGTCCCCATCAGGAGGGGGCCAGTCAACAGGTGGCCCTGCTGTCCTCACTGAAATACCTCATGCGTCCTACGACGGGCTCATCATGTAGTCAACAGGCTCGTTATAACCTCTCGCCCCAGGGTGGAAACCCTGGCTAATCAATCCCTCCCTCAAGAGCAGGATGCAGGAAAGAAGGAAAAACTCAAATAGTAAACCTGGCCAGGTACAAGCCATCACCAGAGTACAAACCCACCAAAGTCAGAGCATCAGTGGCCACCAAGAGGGCGTGGGCTTGAAACAACCGGCTGAACCCGCACAATGCAACACATTGCTAAGCAGATCATGCTGGACCGTTGTGGTGTCGTCTTCTTGGACCGTGGCCGGGGTGGGCGATGGAGCGTGGAGGGATGATGCCGGGTCCTCCGCCTCAAAGGGACCCACCCACAATTGCCGATGATGGATCGCATTCTCAGCGGTCAACACAGAGACCTCAGAGTGAAGAATGCACAGACAGAGCATTAAGGATTGCGCATAGGAACGCAGAAGGAGTCCAGAGGAAGAAGCAGAACCCCAACCCTTTCTTGAGAAGATGCAGTAGCTGTCTGCTTTATTCAAGAAACCCATTTAAAGAACACCCACCAGTTTTTAAAAAAAAATGGAAAAAATTAAATCAGGGATAATGAGGTGTTCAGGCAAGACAGAGATGGCAGAACAAGGGAGGCCTCATCACCTTGGTGCGCAACAACATCCCAGCAGCAGAGACCCAGAGCTCTTGTTAAGCTGATCTCGACACAGAGTTTCTGGGAGTCAAGTTGGTGTTTCCAATCATGCCAATGACAGTGTTCAATGTCTACTCACCTCCAGACAAGCCAATACAGCTTGACTCCATCCTTGTTGACTCTAACATCTAGGTGATCACAGGCGATTTCAATAGCCACTGCCTTAGCTGGGGCTACCGGGACCTCAACAAGAATGGAGAAAATGTTGAAAACTGGTCCATCAGCGACCAATTGATCCTCATCAACAGACCCGACGATCCACCCACATTCTATTTAAGAGCTTGGCAGACCCCAAGCACCCCTGACCTGGCTTTTGCTAAGGATGTCATTTCCAGCATCGCTCAGAGGGATGTTGCAAACCAACTTGGGAGAAGCCACCACAAGCCACTGATCATCACAAATCAGAGACACCATGAAACCCACTCCATCAGACTCCCAGCAAGCTGAAGTACAAAAGGGCTAACTGGAATTTCTTCAGACAGGCAGTAGACAGATGAACATCCTCAGTAGTTTTATCACACTACGATTTCAACCAAAATGCTTTAAATATCAGCAATGCAGTGCTGGAAGCAGCATATGCAGCTGTTACCAGGGGCAGGCGCAGAAACTTCAAGCCTACTGACATCTGAGCTTCACGCCCTGCACAAGACACTAAAACCAAGCCAGGGACAAGATGGAAAGCTCCCCCACTGATGAAAACGTAGAAGCCCATGGTAGAGCCAAAGTAGGTATTTCCGCAACACTGACGATCAACTCACCCTCCTAGTCTAGAACACTGAGTGAGAACTCCTTTAAGGAGAAGAGGGAAAACCCTCGCTGTTTTCTGTTTTACTGACATTTCTTCGGCCAGAGTGCGAAATAACATGTACATGCGGATCCATCACTACCTTTTCTGTAGAGCTGCAAGGGTCAAACTGGATGGCATCCACAGCAGAAAGGTCGAGCTGAAAGGTGTCCCCTAGGGTGGTGTTCTCTCCCCAACACTGATTCTGGTGTTCATCAGCGACATTACAGACAGCATCCCTAAGCACATCTCCAACAGTCTACATGCAGATGATCTGGCAGTGTGGACATCTGAACACACCAGCACAGCCACCTACAGACTGCAGGAAGCTGTCAACAACATTGCCGCATGGGCAGACACCAGGGGTTCAAAAACTGAACTCCACAAAGACCAGCCATCCACTCTTCTCTCTTTCCAAGACCAATGAGCGAGTCAAACTGGGAGGAAAACTGAAGTTTGAGGAAAAGATTCTACCACAGATAGGCACACCAACTTTTCTTGGCATCAAGCTGAATGTTCGCCTAACCCGGAAGCCGCAGATTGAAAAGATGGAAAGAGGGGTGTCCGCAAGCTAGCCCTGCTAAAGAAGCTGGCCGGAACGACTTTGGGAGCAGATTCCAAGCTTCTCACATGGGTCTACACAAGTAGCAGTCAGACCCATCATTGAGTATGCCTCAACCTCCTGGGAAACTTCTTGCAAATCAAACAAGTCTAGGCTCGATAAAGTCCAATATGGGCATTCGAGTTATCCTCGGTACCATGAGGTCCACCTCAATCCATGATAATTGTGTAGAAGACTGTCAACCTTGAGCCACTGGGAAAGAGACAAGAACTAAAAGCTTTGATGCATGGTGAGAAACTACGCTGCCTCCCATCGCACCCCCTCCATCAAAGACTCTCACAGCATACTAAGAACTGTCTCAAACGTCAGAGCCCCAACCACTAGTACAAGGCTCTGGGAGACCAGCACACTGACATCCTTCAAACAGAAGGTACACCCCTGCCAAGATCTCATCATGCCTGACTGGAAGCTTGACCAAGAGAAGGAGGCCTCCATCAGTCTCAGTCTCAGTGTTTCTGGAATCACCAACAGAGATCAGCCACCTCCAGTTCTCAAAGCCCTAGCTCAGGCCTTGATGGAAGATACATACACTCCCAGCTGCTTGACCAATGTCTGCAATTACGGATCAGCCCAGGCAGCCACACACAATGGAGGCAATGGAGTACATGTCAGATTCCCTGATGGAGACTACAGGAACATTTTGGTCCCTTGTGGAAAGCTCTTTACCAACTTCAGAGTTGAAATCCTAGCCATCAAAGAAGCAGCAGACTTTCTTTCCTTCTGTGGAGGTTCCCTCACCACCATCGCCATCTTCACTGATTCCATATCCACCTTCCATCCCTCGAATCCTCTGATCCCCACCCTCTGATACAATTCCTTAAGGCCTCCCTTGCCACTATGACACTTAAAGCTCCAACTACCATCCAGTGGATACCCGCCCACGTTGGTCTCCCTGGAAATGAGCATGCTGACCGATGAACAAAGGCCACAAGTCAGCACCCCTCGACAGCTCCCCAAACCACATATGAGGAAGTTAAGACACTCCTATGTGGTACGTTCAGAGCTGACTGGATTACAATGAACCAAGGCTGTGAGGCACACTAAGACCCCATCCACACACTGGAGAGGAAACACCAAACAACCATTTTCTGTTAGCGCACTAGACATTGGGGCCTGCGTTTCCACTTTAAGAGGACAGGAGCTGCAGGTTCAGCCCTGCGTGCTTGTGGCCAAGCCAACCAGACACCAGCACATGTACTCCTGGACTGTCACCTCAATGATGAAAGACGAGTGCGAGCCTGGCCAGAAGGGGCAGACCTCATAACAAAACCCTGGGTGATTGACAGCGATCTCCTCCGGACGGCTGATTTTGCCGCTACCCTCGAAATCCGGCTGTAGCTGCGTAGCCGTCGAATGCGGAAGAAGCAGAAAAAAACATGGGTTCGCCTGATACATTCATGGGTTGTAAACACTAATGATTACATTTATACAAATTTTGCCGACGGTATTAGGCTCTAGAAGGCAAAAATGGACTGAGCATATTAGACCAGCAGTAGGTATGACATGCATAGACTTGTTTTTGATGCGCCTGTTTAGAAACCCCAATACGCCTGTTTTGAAACCGTATCTATTGTGTAATATGAACCCACATTTAAAATATAACTACAATAACAGGATTTGAGGCTTGGAATCTCAATTTTTGTGATACATAGCTTTAGATACAGAACTGTCAACAGAAGGGCTTACCTCGTCCAGTGTGTAAAGCAGCAGGAGTAAACGAGGTACATTTTGTTTTTAGCTGTCCAGCACTTCCACATACTCGCGAAAGCTACATAACACCTATGTATTATTGACAAACTTCTATGTCCCAACTCAGTTTTACTAATGTCCTCACAAAAGTGTCACAATGTGCATTTAAAAAAAAAAAAATTTCCTGTCTAAGGCATTCAAGTTTAGAAAATTAGTAAACTCTAAGGAGAATATTTCTTCTGTTTTTGTCCCTGGTCTGTGTCTACGGATGTTTTTTGGTACGTGCTAAGATTTTTTCCCTTTTGTCTGAATTTGGGCTCACCTATGCTTTTGAAAGATTACTTATATAACGTTTACATACTCCTTCACAACGGGCCATGGCCTATTGTAAACAAACTCATCCGAATCCGAATTCGACTCTCTCTCTCTCTCTCTCTCTCTCTCTCTCTCTCTCTCTCTCTCTCTCTCTCTCTCCCCTCCTCCTCCTCTCTTCCTCCTCCTCCTCCTCCTCCTCCTCCTCCTCCTTCTCCTCCTTCTCCTCCTCCTCCTCCTCCTCCTCCTCCTTCTTCTTCTTCTTCTTGTGCAAGACAGTTGACGCGTCTGTCCTGCATGATGCTGAATAGTCTTTGGTTCTGCTTTGTCAGTTATTTCACAATATCAAAAGATACGTATACGTTGCTACTGTCTAGGTTTTTACACAATTTCTTCATGCTGTATATCTTCACCGATCCTCTTGTTAGAATGTGCAAATACTATATGTCTGTCTGTGGGTCAGTTCTTACAGTTTTCAAACCTGCCTGCACATTTACACATTTCAACAGGCGAACGCGGTAATGTACTTTCCAACCATACTCTGTTGTTGTTTGTTTGTTTGTTTGTTTTCAGATGTACGTTTTTTTAGTCCGCCCCGATAGAAGTCAACACAATGACGTGGTCCTGTATAATCTGGACAGCAATTGATCATCATTGATCATGATGTCTGTATTTTTTTTTTTGTCCATGTAGTGTGTCTTGCGTACGTCAAATCTCTCGAGGCCCATTTCTCTTGTTTCGATGTTCTCGTTGGCCTTACTCCTCACGATTGGCATGCAGTAATGCTAGTGAAAACTGTTTTAATATACGATACAGAGGGCAATATGAATTCCAAGAAAAGACATATTTAAAGGAATTCATATGGCCAAGAAAGTTTCTGCAAATTAGACTGTTTCTAAATAAATGCAAATAATAACAGTAGTAATGACAGTGATAGCAAGAACAAAAAATTAACACAACATCAATGATACTACTACTAGTACTGCTGCTGCTACTACTACTATTACTACTACTACTACTACTACTACTACTACTACTACTACTACTACTACTACTACTACTAGTAGTAGTAGTAGTTATAATAATAACGATAATATTTGTCACACAGCGCTCTCGACATACTCACATGCAAAGACAATCATGCCCCCCACATGCAACCACTTATCTGACTCCTTTCTTTAAATAAATCGAATCAGAATACCATATTAAAAGTTCTCCCTGGTTGAAAAAAAAATACAAAAAAAGCAAAAACAAAAAGCTTATTTCCTTCTATCTGCGCTGACTTCTTTTATCATTCAACAATATTTTGCTGAAATGCATTCCAAATGGTGTTTTCAATTCAAATATTCAGTATGGACATTTTGCTTCTTTTTGTTCTACTGAGTCACACAGATGCTGAACCTGCCCCACATAAACAAATTACTCTGGGTTCACAGACCTTTATTCTTATTATTCAAAATATTTCAAAGTCAAATTCTTTTGCAGCAGACATCATCATCCCTATGGCCAAGAAGAGGCTGTTAGGGTTCCCGTACATGCTGCTTGCCTCTAGAATCAACAATATTCAAGTATACAAAAAAAGCAGTGTTCAACTCAGCTCTCTTAGACTTCTTTCTCTTCTTTCTCTTGTTTTCCTTCTACTTTTTTCCTCTCTTCTAAGACCGCCAAAGTGCCACAAAAGCACAAATCACTACTCACCCCGGAAAACAAGCAAACAAAACAAAACAAAACAAAACGAAAAACCCAAGAACTACACGAAACAACAACAACAAAACCTGAAACCAAGTGAGGAACAAGTATCCCGTAAAGGTGAGTTTTCAATGCGAGTTCAACTACAACAAACATTTTGTGCTTCTTTTTTTTATTCATTTATCTTTTTTTTTTTTTTTTTTTAGTTGCAAAGTGAAACGACTGCAGGCGGAAATCTAAACAAATCTTAAATAAATGTCAGCGAAACCGCCCAGAAACGTGGACAAACGAGTCACAAGACAAACACACAACGCGTTTCGACCTCTTAGGTCTTCCTCAGGTGAAACAAAGACGGACAAAATAACGAAAATGCACTTAGTTTTGATCGCTTCAGATTGCTTCTGAGTTCAGCGCAAGGGAAGGCGTTGAATGAGCCTTCCTTGCTCCGCGACTAAGCAATTATTGTCGTCAGTAGGGGGCTTAGTAGGTGGTGTCCTGCGTATGTTAGATCAGAACAGGCGCCACTGAACTCCACCGAAGTGACTCGGCAGCAGTGAAGTGTCTCCTCCGGTGGGTTGCCTCTTGACGACTTGACATTGACTGCTCCCTGTGGATTGCCGCTGCCGGGGCTGCGGCGGGCCGACCGGGCTGTGGCTGTGGACGGGGTGTCGGTATGAGCGGCGTGGGTGCACTGCCCCTCGGGTGGCGCAGAAGTTGGGAATGCAAAAAAAAAAAAAAAAAAAAAAAAAGGCATACATACACTTAATTCAGCTGATCATTTTTTTTTTTTTTTTTTTTGCTTCTGAAAAATGGCCACTTTTGTTCCTGCATGTAATCAAATAGTTAATATTTGTGTTACACTACATATGGTTGATATAGGTCTTGTTTGCCCATGTACTCTCCACTGTGTTTTACAACTTGTTCGTCCAACATCCAAAACTTTAATTTAAAGCATGTTACTAAAAGCATTTGAGGTCACGCACAAACCAAATCCAATCTCTCTCTCTCTCTCTCTCTCTCTCTCTCTCTCTCTCTCTCTCTCTCTCTCTCTCTCTCTCTCTCTCTCTCTCTCTCCTCCCTCCCTCGTCTCTCTTACTTGTTTTCGAGCTTTATGTTTGATTCACTTATTATGATTATGATTTCTCTTTTGTGTATTTGTTATTGTCATTTTGTTTAAAGCAATGAAAAAAAAAGTATTAAAAAATGATAATAATGATGATGATGATGATGATGATGACCATGGTGGTGATGATAATAATAATAATAATAATAATAATAATAATATATAATAATAATAACAATAACAATAATAATAATAATAATAATGATGATGATGATGATGATGATATGATGATGATGATGATGATTGTAAGTACCATTTGCAAGTTGAGATTATTAATCTCCCTGTGTCTGTATGTCAGTCTGTGTCTCTGATGATGATGATAATAATAATAATAATAATAATAATAATAATAATAATAAGGACTGGAAGACTGTAGACCCTGTGGTAGATTTTTTTTTTTTTTAAGCATTATGAAAACGGGGTTTTCTATGTAAGGGCGTTACGATGGGTACCTTGGACTGTATTCATAGAGAGTCAGATAATGAATTTTGGTTCCAAATTTGAGCAAACAATGTTGTTTAGAGTCCATACGACCACATCGGGTTATTTAAAAGAGGTGATCTGAACATTTCAACAGTATTAGTGGACATGAGATCAGGAGAACAAAATGTTACCTTTTAATATCACTAAAGATTTTGTTTCTAAGAAAGGAACCAGTGGCAGCTGAATCTGGTAAAGGGGGAACAAAACTAAGCTTCATAAGGTTAAAATTCCTTATTTACAACAGGTATTTGATAGTTAAGTGGTTAGAGCATCCAACACAACGTTGCGTGGCTTTCAAATGATCGCTATCATGTAGGTTCAACTGTGTGCATTAGGTGCAAAAAAAAAAAAATGATCGCAGAAAGGCATCCATAAGTCATGTCCTTGATGTGGCATGGCCCCCAAGAATGCAAGGCTGAGGAGACCAGGAATGGGGCGTGTCGGGGGTAGGGGGAGGGGGGGCATCATCTCTGAATAATGTTTGCACTCTAGCTGTCCCTAAAGTGTCTTCCTGCCGACACATCACTGAAACATCGACTTCAGGGAACAGTCTGGGAACTTTGAAGAAAGACCAAATGACAGCTAAAGTTACACATACTGTCTGTAACTGAATCAAGCGAAGAAAAAACTGTGGGTAAAGGCAGGCATAAAACAGATGTGCTTGTATTAGCATAAGCAGGTCTTAGACAATTGACGGGAACGCGCCATACGTTTTACACTCAGCTGAAATAATACAAGATCGGCACCAGTCTGGGGGAGAAAATAAAGTTTGTCTGTCAAGTCAACGAGAACCACTTCAGTCATCTTGGGGTTGAGTGAGTGAGATGATTTGTGGATACGTTGGTGGCTGATCAAGCCGATGCGTGCGCGGAATGTGCGTTGACAGCTCGGACAGGCAATGTGGAGGACTTGCTCATGCTTACTGGTGCGGGCCTCTTTACATACACTGGATGTTTTGAGAGTGTCTCTGAAACATTCTTTCTGACCTCCATGTGAACAGGTTCCTTGTTGCAGCTCACTGGGGAAGAGTCTTTTGGGTAGATTGGGGTCTGGTATGCAAGCTACATGACCTGCCCATCGTAGCTGAGACTATCATCAGAATTGTTTGGATGCTTTAAAAGTCTGCTTCGTCAAACACTTTTGTGTCTGAGATTTTGTTTCTGCCATTTCAAGTTTTTCCAATCTTCTAAAGCAGATTGTGTAGAAGCGATTCAGCTTCTTGATATACCATTGGTAGCCTGTCTATGTTACACATTCGTAAAAGAGTGTATGAAGAACTACTCTGTACACCTTCAGCTTGATCCTAGATTGATGTCTGTTCTGTTCCAGATATTGGTGTTTAATCTGCCAAGGGTCACACTTGCGTTTGCAATTTTGATGGTCACTTTATCGTTGATGGTGACGTTCTGGGACAGTGCGCTACCAAGATAAGTGAATTTACCCAGCGTTGCGAGTCTCACACCATTGACTGTGATGTGATTAGGCTCATCATAGGGTCAGCCTGGCGCGGGTTGATGCAGAACTTCCATCTCCCTTTTGTATTTATGGAGAGATCGAAGTTGGCGCAGGATAAGGAAAACTTGCTGATGCTGGACTGCATGTCAGTTTTTCTGAGCCAGTATTGAGAGCACAGTCATTTTGCCGGAACCTTTCGAGGGTAAACAACTTTATAGCATAAAGTTGTTTAACCTCGAAAGGATCCAGTAAAATACTATGTTCTGAATCTGATGTCGGTGTCTACGTCTCCATCTCTGAAACCACCAGTCAGCATTGCACAGAACATAATGCTGACAGAGTGGATGTCAAAACACAGCTTTGCTTTTCGCCATTTGTGACAGTGAATGGGCTAGATGTCTCGCCGTTGTCCTGAATATGGGCCTGCATATCAGCATTGAATTGCTTCACCAAAGAGATGGATTTCAGTGGACATCCGGATTTTGCCCTGATCTTCTACACACCCTCTCTACTGACAGTATTGAAGGCCTTTGTCATATCTTCCACACACCTTCTCTACTGACAGTACTGGAGGCCTTAGTCAGGCTGACATAGGTTGAAAACAGGTCGGAATTTTTTTCCTGACATTTTTCGTGAATCTGTCTAGCAACAAATACCCATATTATTGGTTCATCTGTCTTTTCTTTTTCTTTCTTTTTTTTCTTTCTTTTATTTATGTATTATTTATTTATTTTTGAAACTGCACAGGCCCTCTGAGAAAAGTTCTTTTTTTTTCACTTTTTTTTTCTTTTTTGCTGTCCCAACCTCTCCGCCACCCGAGAGGCAGTGCACCCACGCCACTCATTCCGAATCCCCGCCCACCGCCACAGCCCGTCCGGTCGCCCCGCCCCAGCCCTGGCACAGCAATCCACAGGGAGCAGTAAATGTCAAGTCGTCAAGAGGCAACCCACTAGAGGAGACACTGCACTGCTGCCGAGTCACTTCGGTGGTGTTCAGTGGCGCCTGTTCTGATCTTACATACGCAGGACACAATCTACTAAGCCCCCTATTGACGACAATAATTGCTTAGTCGCAGAGCTGGCGTGAGTAAGCTCTCCCTCCAGAGGGTGCCAACGACGTCCGTCCAACGACAGCCCCCATGGACTCGCCGATGTTGGTGACCCCGAAAGAACCAAACCAAAACCACAGATGTGGAGAGGACATCGAAACTGAGGTCAGCATGAGAGCAGGGCATAAAGGGCCGCAGAATTTGAGACATTCTTTTTATGCTGATCGATGAGAATGAGATGGTTAAGATGATGCTATGGATTTCCAATTCAGTCTGAGACTACATGACAGGGCTGTACTCTATGCTACCTTTCGTGATGAATCCCGACATCATCCAGGGCCCAAGAGATACAGGCACCTGCAGTGTTGATCAGGAAATTTGAGAAACACTCTCAGAAACGCATCCATTAAGTGGATGAAACTCGAGTGTGTGGTCCCAGTCTTCCCAACTGAGTCTGCTGAAAACTCAACTCTGGGTAGGAGCCGCTACTTCGCCACGGCGACTGGCAAAAGTTCTTGCTCAAGGTGTGTTTACAAGGCGGTTCAACAGAACCCTGGCGAGTAGTTTTCCTGTTATAGAAAGGAAAGAAATGCCCCAGTGGCTGTCACAAGTCTAAAGGTTCCCCTTGTACTAGTACAAACAGATTAGTGATGCATCTTTGAACTCATGCGGGATCGTCTCCTGCTGCCATACCAGAAGAAACAAATGATGAGCTTTTCAGTCAGAGTTATGCCACCTTCTTTGTAGCCTTCAGCTGGTATGGAGTCTGAGCCAGTAGCTTTGCAACTGGATCGCTTTTTCTGGGTCTCCAAGAGGGTTGGTGGTTTGTCCATTTCTTTGTTGTTGGGCACTTGAGGGAGCCGGTCGATCGCTTTGTCATTGATAATTGATGGGCGGTTTTAGTATGCTGTTGAAGTGTTCTTCCCAGGTCGAAGATCTTTTTTTTTCTTGTCAGTGATCAATGTGTTTCCATCAGTGCTGGGCAGAGAGCATGATCCTGATGATGTAGGTCCATAAATTCCTTTCAAGCCTTCATAAAAGTTCTTCGTATCATGCCTATGAACATATCCCTGTGTTTGGAATTTAGTCCTGCTATTTTATGTTTTAAAAATCTTTTGAGGCAGGTTGTGTGGAAGTGATCCCACCTCTTGGCATACCGTTGGTATGCTGTCACTTTTCATATGCGTAAAGTGTGTGGGGAGAACAGCTACTTTATGCACCATCAGTTTGATCTCTAGACTGATGCCTCTTCTGTTCCGAAACCTTCTGTGTAGTTTGCCAAGGGTTGCACTTGTTCTAGCAATTCTGAGGCTCACTTCATCCTTGATGGTGACATTCTTGGACAGTGTGCTACTAAGGTAGGCGAATTTACTCACTGCCGCGAGTCTCACACCATTAATTGTGATGTTTGGCATATCATAGGTTATGTCTGTAGCGGGCTGACACAGAACTTTGTTCTCATTGTCTTTATGGAGAGACTGAAGTTGGTGTACGCAATAGAAATTTTGTTCATGTTAGATTGCATGTTGATTTTTGAGCTGGCATTGAAAGCACAGCCATCATCGAGCAGAAGTCCCTGATGGTGTCTGTCACAATGTAAGATTTTGCCGGAACATTTTGAG
>JADBJO010021825.1:5000-10000 GCA_016801955.1 Conus betulinus
ACTCCCTGACCATGGGAAGAGGAGAAAAATGGTGGAAGAGTGCACTCACCAGGGTTTGGGCATGGTGATCGGGGGAACAAGAAGGAAAACCAAGCAAGCTTTCTGCTCATTGAGCTGTCATCAGGCTTAGAGTTAGTGGGGTGACAGAGACAGATCTTATATGAGGAAGAGGGTGTGAACACAGACCAGGTTTTCTCTCCATGGCCGGCACGGGGAAGGTGGTTTAACACTGTGGGATTACTGCAGGAAATGGCGGCACAGGGAAGGGTGGCTAACACTGTGGGATTACTGCAGGAAATGGCGGCACAGGGAAGGTGGCTAACACTGTGGGATTACTGCAGGAAATGGCGGCACAGGGAGGTGGTTAACACTGTGGGATTACTTCAGGTAGAGAAGGGTCAGGTGAACTGGGTGAAGCAGCTTCCGATGTCTTTACCAAGGACAGGATACTAGATGAAGCAGCTTCCGATGTCTTTACCAAGGACAGGATACTGGCCCCCAATCAGCAAACTACTGGCAATACGGTTGGGAAGGGATAAGGGAGGGCAGTGGTTGTGGCAATACGGTGAAAGAGTCGATGCTGGTTGGTTGGGGGAAGGGATAAGGGAGGGCAGTGGTTGTGGCAATACGGTGAAAGAGTCGATGCTGGTTGGTTGGGGGAAGGGATAAGGGAGGGCAGTGCTTGTGGCAATACGGTGAAAGAGTCGATGCTGGTTGGTTGGGGGAAGGGATAAGGGAGGGCAGTGCTTGTGGCAATACGGTGAAAGAGTCGATGCTGGTTGTTTGGGGGAAGGGATAAGGGAGAACAGTGCTTGTGGCAATACGGTGAAAGAGTCGATGCTGGTTGTTTGGGGGAAGGGATAAGGGAGGGCAGTGGTTGTGACTGGCAGGGGGACCAGACTGTCCATGAAGTTTGCAGGAGCAAGAACAAAGGGAAGAGCCGATGATAGTAGATGAATTAGTTTCGAAAACTGTAACTCTAACGCGGATGAAGAGTGACTATCACTGAGGAGAAAATTCAGCTTCGCTGGAAAATCTCTCTCTCTCTCTCTCTCTCTCTCTCTCTCTCCCCAAACACACACACAGATAGATAGATAGATAGATAGATAGATAGATAGATAGATAGATAGATAGATAGATAGATAGATAGATAGATAGATAGATAGATCAGCACAGTAAACAAAAGAAGGCTCGATAGCAAGAAAGTGAAGTTTTGTTATGGCACATTTTCTATGATACAGAACGGAAGTGTTGAAAGAAAAGAAAGGAACACCTCGGTGTTGCACTTTAAGGGGACATAGTATTGTTCCATGACGCAAATAACACACAGGAGATCACGTTGAAATGGTTTTTAACGTCAGATTGTTACACCGGATTCAAACCGATAATGCTTTTATTTTATTTCATTTTTAGATAACAAATGATGTTACATTCTGTTCGGGAAAATAAGATAGCATACGTGGAGCCGGAATAGCTCAGTTGGTAGAGCGCCGGACTCGTAATCGTGGTGAATCTTGGGTTGCGGTTCGAATCTCCGCCGGGGGATTTCGGTACAGGGGGATTTTTCCCTCGGAGTTAACATTGGTTCTGGCTCCATTTCCCATACAGTCCTTCGAATGAGACTATAAACCGAGGTTCCGTGTGTGAATGCACGCATAATATCTTGCACACACGTAAAATCCCATCGCCAACTTTCGAAAGAGTAGGCCAGTTTGGCCGTTGGTATGGATGACACGTTACACATAGCATGCACCCTGCGTGAGAAATGGAAAGAATGTAGGAAGTAAGGAAAATGAGTGAACGATATTGACTGGATGACACGGGAAACGTCTGAATGAAGCGCCAGCTGGCAGCTCTTCAGTCGGCACTACCCAGGAAGGCAGCCCGTTGTGTAAACGAGTGTTGATTGTAAAGCGCTTAGAGCTTGGTCTCTAGCCGAGAATAGGCGCTATAAAAGTATTCATTATTATGATTATTATATGTCATGGGTCTTTCTTTTAACATGAAGATCCCGAAAGCTTCTTGGGCAACTCTGCCTCTGCTGCCAATGATTACGGTCACATTGTGCACTCTTACCCCAGTGTACTTTCTGATTGTTATCAATACGGCCATGATACTCGTCACAAATCCAGTTTGATCTTTGATTGCATTCTACTGATTGTGAAAGGTTTTCTGTTTGTTTTGTTGTTGGTTTTTATCTGTAAGTGTAATCTTACAAATACAGACATGGATAGCCTATCTGTTTTTGTGCATATGTGTACGTGCGTGCGCGTTTTCGTGCATGCGTGCGTATGTATGTGTGTTGGGGTAAATATGTCTACGTTATGTATGTGCTTGCTTGTGTGTGTATGTGTGTGTGTGTGTGTGTTGTGTGTGTGTGTGTGTGTGTGTGTGTGTGTGTGTGTGTGTGTGTGTGTGTGTGTGTGTGTGTGTGTGTGTGTGTGTGTGTGTGTGTCTGTCTGTCTGTCTGTCTGTATGTATGTATGTTTGTTTATGTGTTTGTTTGTTCATTTGTTTGCTTCTTTGTCTGTGTGCGCGCAAGCGTGTATGTATCTGCCTACCTGACTGTTTACCTGCCTAGGTGTGCACACGTGTGTATGTGTGTGTTCTGGAAGCAGTTTAACGAAGTAACGTGAGCAGGAAGTGTCCAATCATCCGGATAGTTTCTGAACAAAGCTGGAGTTTGGCACTGTCCCCACCTCTCCCTTTCCCCATTTACCCCCCCACCTTACCTCCTGACCTCTCCATCGTCTTCACCATCCCCACTGTTAAACAGCATCAGGCAGCACTTGTCTGTGTGAGATAGCCATGGCACACTGCTGTTGTCAAAAGATCAGCCCTTTAGTTCTCTTAACGAAGAGTGTCGTTCTTTTCTTTCAAAGGAGAATTATAATTCTGGTATGTGTTCGTTTTTATGTGGAAAACATTTTTAACGTTTGAAAAGGCTGTTGATTATATTGATTGCCATGTACTATAGATAAATGCTATATACGATAGTATTAGGTGTGTAAAATAGAAATCGCTATGTGTGATAGAAATTACACTGTTATGATGGAGATTGACTTTTTTTTATCATGAAAACGGGTGTTTGTTGATGGAAACCGATCCTTTCATGCGAAGAGTGCTATCTCTATGATGGATGTTGTATTTTTCACCCTTTTATTCACAGTTAAAAGTACTGTTTATCGGGACCGGATAGGAAAATGCGGGGGGGGGGGGGGGGGGGGGGGGGGGGGCAGGGTGGTGGTGGTGGGGATGGCATGTTTCCGCCCGTACCCCTCTGGCCCAGAATGCCTAGTCCTCACCTCCCCTATCTTCTATCACGGCCCTCTTTATGATAAATGTTTTGTTTTCATTTTGATGATCTTGCCTTCCACAGAGAATACAATCGTTTTCATCATTACTACTACGGTTTCTATAAACAATTTTGCTCAGTTCATGATATATAAAAAAAATCACATGACAAAAAATTGCTGTTTCCATTATGAATATTACACTTTTCAAGCAACAAATACCTTATCCATAACGAATATTGATAATACTGGATCACTCAGTGTATGATGACTATGACTTTTTCCATGATAAGGATTATGAGTTCATTGATAAGTTCTACCCTTTCCATGTTGAAAATCACAAAATTACACAATTACAAAACTCTTGCTGTGGTGGATATGACTTTGACGGAAACGATGAATCTTCCTTACTTCGCCATAATCATTACTTTCATATGATGAATACTATTTTTTCACAATTCAGTTTTGTGTTCCTAGTAATCATTATATAGATTTGCTATATTGTATGCCGTTATTTGATGATCGACCATCTTTGTAGTGAGCAGTCGAATGTTTCCCTTTACAATTAAAACTTTAACTATTTTTGACACGTATCGATTGGATAAGTGTGTAATGCCAATGGCAAAACAATACGTATGAATCCTTGAAGAACTCAGTGATGTCTGCAGTGAGGGTCTTCATCACGGGCACGCATTCGGGTGCTCTACGCCTTTTTTTTTTTCAACATGATATCATGCCCATGCACAACAGTCGTCATGGAAAGGCAGCAACATGGATAATGAACTACCTAGGAAGGGAGCTAATCTCGGTCCAGTTGTCCGAGTCTGAAGTCCCGAAGAGGCAGCGATCTGTTAGAATTCCACCATGCCTAGAGTACAGCATTATGGATACAGAAGCTCGGTTGACCTGAATGCGGTATCCAGTTACTGAGAGAGAGAGAGAGAGAGAGAGAGGAGAGAGAGAGAGAGAGAGAGAGAGAGAGAAGAGAGAGAGAGAGAGAGAGAGGATGGGGCTTTAAAACCGTAAAAACTCCCAGCTCATGAAAGCTTTTGAACTCGTGACTGTCAGCGCCGTAGGCATACGACTTTTGCCAAAAGACTACGGCCCTCAATTTCATGCAAGATAAGATAGCGTTCTTCTTCTTCTTTCTTCTTCTTCTTCTTCTTCTTCTTCTTCTTCCCTTTCCCTTCTTCTTCTTCTTCTCCTTCTCCTCCTTCTTCTTCTTCTTCTCCTTCTTCTTTCTTCTTCTTCTTCTTCTTCTTCTTCTTCTTCTTCTCCTCCTCCTCCTCCTCCTCCTCCCCTCCTCCCTCCTCCTCCTCCTCTTCTTCTTCTTCTTCTTCTTTCTCTTCTTCTCCTCTTCTTCTCCTCCTCTCCTCCTCCTCCTCCTCCTCTTCCTTCTTCTTCTTCTTTCTTCTTCTTCTTCTTCTTCTTCTTCTTCTTCTATGTATTGCCCCCTTTCCTCTTGAATTTAAGCGGTGGCAAACATCTCCACTTAAATGATAAACCGAGGTCCCATGCGCACATTAGAGAGAAAACGCAGCAACAAGAGACTTGTCTGTGGCAGTCATCTGAAGCAATGTCAGTTTGAAAGGTAAACAACGGCATGCGTATGCAGAAAGAAAAAGAAAAAACAGAAACCCAGGTGGCATTGTACCGTGTGCCGCATGTTGAGCACTGTGAAAAAGGAGGAGGAGGAGGAGGAATAAA
>JADBJO010021825.1:12500-28905 GCA_016801955.1 Conus betulinus
ATCTTCTGTTCGTGTAGGACTTCCGTGAGTCGTGCAGGCCACTAACTACTTCCAGTTCGTGTCGGACTTCCATTGGCTCTGTTTGTGCCCTATGGACTTAGAACCAGCTGGAGAAAAGAGCCCAGGACAGAGATGCCTGGAGGTCCTTGGTTGGCGGCCTGTACCCCAGGAGGGGTAATAGGCGATGATGAAGATGATGATGATGATGATGATGATATGATGGATGATGATGATGATGATGATGATGAAGATGATGATGATGATGATGATGATGATGATGATGTGCCCTCTCAGGTAACAATATATGCTAGCTACTTTTTTTAATCGATGTTCGGCAGGGTAGACCCACTGCCTGCGCGTAGCCTTTGTTTCCGTGTGAACCACGGTGGTGTGTAAACTTCACATCTGACGAGGTGACATTCTCCGTTTGCGCAACGTTGTGGACAGACAGCCAGCCGTGAACAGGGGGCAGACACCAGAGTCGACCAGACCAACAGGAAGTGATGAATGCCTTCGATGTGTGCAATGGGACTCCAGCTCCAGCTACCGGAAGCCCAAGTCACTGATCCTGCTGAATACACACATGTACAAAAAGTACAAGATTGGTGAGTCTGCGGTGTGCCCATGCAGAGAGGCCGAGACACCGAGCACATACTACAGGACTGTCACCTCCATGCTATTGCCAGGCAGGACACAGGGCCGGAGCCAGTGACTCTGAGGGCTAAGCTCTACGGGGACCTGGCGGAACTTCGGAGGACAACCACTTTTGTGCGGGCAACTGGTATCACCATCTGAGTGTTTTGAGAAGAGAAGAAGAAGAAGAAAGAAAGAAGAAGAAGAAGAAAGAAGAGCCTGACTGATCCTGCTCTCCTCTACATTTGTGACCGCTTCAAGTAAGAAGAAGAAGGGGAAGAGGAAGTCCAGTGCTCTCGTCACAGAAGATCGGGACGAGATTGGCTCTGTTGGTTTGTTGCCATGATTGTGAAGGGTCCAGCGCGGGTCCACAGAAGATCAGGACCCGTGTGGCAAATCGTCCTGCCTCCCTGCTGACTTCCATACCTTGTGCGAAAGGTGAAGTGGTCAGTGAACAAACGATTGGGAAATTACAAAGGGTCAGTGTCAAGTGCGATGGAGGGTGATTTCCATCCTTGATGCGATCTGGAGCATTACCAAAGTGGTCAATGAACAAACGATCTGGAGCATTCCAGTGATTTGGTCCAATGACAAACGATCTGGAGCATTACAAAAGTGGTCATGACAAACGATCTGGAGCATTACAAAGTGGTCAATGACAAACGATCTGGAGCATTACAAAGTGGTCAATGACAAACGATCTGGAGCATTACAAAGTGGTCATGACAAACGATCTGGAGCATTACAAAGTGGTCAATGACAAACGATCTGGAGCATTACAAAGTGGTCAATGACAAACCGAAAAGGAGATCTGGACGGCAATTCAAAGTGGTCAGTGGCATGACAAACGATCTGGAGCTGGAGGAAATATTATCAAAGTGGTCAATTGACAAACGATCTGGAGCATTACAAAGTGGTTCAATGACAAACGATTGGAGCATTACAAAGAGTGGTCAATGGACAAGACGAGCCCTGGAGCATTACAAGTTGGTCCAAGGAACAAACGTATCGGGAGCATTACAAAGGGGTGTGGTGATGATGACAAACGATCTGACTGGAGCCGATTACAAAAGTGGTGCAGACGAAACGATCCCTGGAGCATTTACAGAGGGTATTTCTCACACCTAAGAGGGGAAGAAGAAAAAGTCAATAATTTTGTACTCTGACACACAAAAAACCCTCAGTCATCATTGCCCTTGCAAGCTTGCCTTGTTAGGGGAATGAAGTATTTCAGGGAGGGAATCCCCTTTCTGGACCACCCACCCAGGAACACCAATACAGCGATTCAATTCGTATTTTTCGTTTATAGTCCAGCGAAGAGGACATGGAGGGGAGGAGGGGGAGTAGGGGGAAAACATACCCAGAGAGGAGAGGTCGAAGAAATTCGGAGGAGGGGGAAGGAGGGGGAGGGGGGGGGGAGAGGATAGGGAAAACCTTATAAAAACCGGCTATCTGCACACACATGTCTACCAGGTGGGGCAGGATTCAGGTTCTGAGAACCGTTTGATTTCCAAGAGGCCGAAAGCGGGAAATCAAGGGGGTGCCCTCTGAAAAGCTAGGGAGAACGAGTTTGAAGTGTCCCTTGTAGGGAGAAGAACAGAAGGACGGGAAAC
This sequence comes from Conus betulinus, assembly GCA_016801955.1. Lineage (NCBI taxonomy): Eukaryota > Metazoa > Mollusca > Gastropoda > Neogastropoda > Conidae > Conus > Conus betulinus. Next base: position 14,747 of record JADBJO010021825.1, read on the forward strand.
CGGGGATGTATCCGAAACTGAACATAGCAGATACTGAACAGGGGAAAAACAATCGGCTATTGATTCCTGAAAAGAAAACAAACAACCTGCATACAGGAGAGGAACATTCTGACGACAATAGTTCCCTAGTCGGCAATTTTCAGGACCCAGGTCTCTTCTACCCCTGCAGCCCTCTCGGACACGGACTTTTTCCCTTGGAATCTCTCGTTCTTTGGTTCCTCATGGTCTGTGGCACAGGTAAGAGGCTGACACCTGCGCACACTGAGGTGTTTGTGTGACGTTTTCAGCACCGCTGATGCTGTCAGTAAGAATGGCGAGTTGATCACCTACCGCACTGTAGGCCAAAGACTCCCGTCTGCCCGCATTGCTGTTTGGGGTTCTCTGTGTTTAGGTGTATGTGGTCTTCCCTTGAATCCCTCAGCGGGTGTGAGGTGAAGAGAAGCATATCGGGCCACTGTTTTGATTCTGTGGGACCAGCATTTGATCCTGGTCTTGGGAATAGATTGTATTGTGCCAGTATATTTACTTACTATTAAGCGGGCGCGCGCGGTGTGTGTGTGTGTGGTGTGGTGGGGGGGTGGGGGGGGGCGGGGGTGGGGGAGTGCATGTGCGTGCAGGTTGGTGTGTGTGTTGGCAGTCGCGCGAAGGCGCGCGCAGCGTGTGTGTGTGTCTGTACGTATATGTGTGAGGCTGTGTGTGTGGGGGGGTGCATGTGCGTGTGTTTGAGGCAGGGGGCCATGCTCGTTGTGTGAGTGTGGTGTTGGTTGTGTCAGTGTGTGTGTGTGGTGTGTGGTGGTGTGTGTGAGTGTTCATGGAAAGTTGTAAAAACTCAATCTACTAGGTCAACTTTCGATGTTTTGGTGCACTTGTGGATGGTAATGGGTTACTGGGTGGTTGTTGTGGGGGGGGGGGGGGTTGGCAAGAAGAAGGCCACAGAAAGTGGAGGTCAAACTCTATGTGGAGACACTATTGATTCGGTCAACGAAGCCACTATGGTGATCGTCTCTCTCTCTCTCTCTCTCGTATCTCTCTCCTCTCTCTCTCTCTCTCTCTCATCTCTCTCTCTCTCATCTAGCTCTCGTCCTCTCTCTCTCTCCTGTGTCTCTGGTGAGTGTGTGTGGTGGTGTGGGTGTGTGTGTGTCTGTCTGTATGCCTGTTTGTCTGGTGTGTCTGTCTGTCTTTCTGTTGTCTACGTGGTGTCCTGTCGTGTTTGTATGTGCGTCTCCGTAGGATCACGTACGTGGCAAGTGTTTGTGTGTGTGTGTGTGGGCGTGTGTGTGTGTGTGTGTGTGTGTGTGTGTGTGTGTTGTGTGTGTTTGTGTGTGTGTGTGTGTGTGTGTGTGTCTGTGTCCTGTGTCTGCTGTCCTGTGTGTGTGTGTCTGTGGTCTGTGGTCCCTGATGTGTGTGTTGTGGGGTGTGTTCCTCTGGTGTGTGTGTGTGTGTGTGTGTCTGATGTGTGTCTGTCTGTGTATGTGTGTGTGAGTGTGTGCGAGTGTATGAGTGAGAGGCGCGACGCATGGTGTGTGGCGCATGTGTGCGTGTATGTGTCCCTGTGTGCGTGGGGTTCTCTATCTCTGTCTACCTGTCGTCCTCTCTCTCTCTCTCTCTCTCTCTCTCCTCTCTCTCTTCTCTCTCTCTCTCTCTCTCTCTCTCGCTGGTCTATTTGACTGACCCCCTCCTCCACGCCTACTCCAGGACTTCACCGGTCAGCCGCTCCTCCACCTCCGTTGGCGGCTCTCTCGGGACCAAACGTCTGCTGCCCACGGTGCACATGCAGACCTTGTTCGAGGAGCACACAACAAGGACTTCCTGGAGTTCGACTCCCAGAACTCAAGAGGATCTGGGTGCCAGACCTCTTCTTCCCCAACGAGAAAACGGGCCTCCTACCACGAGGTGATGATCACCAACCAGATGAGCCGCCTCTACAGGGACGCCTCCATCCTGTACATCTCCAGGTGAGGCGAGGGGCATGGGAGGATGAGGGGGGAGGGGGAGGGGAGGAAGACGGTAGTGGAGAGGGGAAGGGGGGGAGAGCAGGGGAGGGGGGGAGAGGAGGAGCAGGGGGGGAGGGGTGGGGGAGGGCGGATGTTGAAGGTGTGAGGGGAAAGCAGGGGAGGGGGGAGAGGCGGGGAGCGGGGGGGGGGGGGGGGGGGTGTGTGAAGGGGGGGGGGGGAGCAGGGAAGGAGGGGAGGTTAACTGGGGAAGGGAGGAGTCTGTCTGCATTTGAGATCTTCAGGGGATGTTGTTGGCTTACTTCGGTTAGGCGATTGGTCGATCGCGCTAGGCGGTTTTCGGTGAACAGGTATAGTTGTAGGATAGAAAGAGAGACAGCAGAGAGACAGCAGAGAGACAGACAGACAGACAGACAGGCAGACAGAGACAATGACAGAGACAGAGACAGAGACCGAGGGAGACAGACCGAGACAGAGAGAGAGAGGAGTGAGACACAAAAAGAGACAGAAAAAAGAGAGAGACAGAGATACAGAGAGAGAGAGAAACAGAGACAGAAAGAGAGAGAGGGAGAGAGAGAGGAGGAGATGAGAGAGAGAGAGTGTGTGTGTGTGTGTTGTGTGTGTGTGTGTGTGTGTGTGTGTGTGTGTGTGTGTGTTGTGTGTGTGTGTGGTTGTGAGACAGAGAGAGATTGAGAGAGCTACTTATTCCAGAAAGCATCGTTCGGAGTTTGAAAACGGCGATAACCACACTTCGGCATTGATGAAAATGAGATGCTTACAGGGGCGGATCATTTTGTCCCAAGATGGCTGGGGGTAGGGGGGGGGGAGGGGTATCCAATATCCTCGTTTAGAGAAGCAAGCAAGTACATTTACCCTGAGAGGTGGGGAAAAAGAAGGGAAGTACAGGCCATAAGAGGGCAGTGGGTGGGTGGGTGGTGGGGAAGGTGGGGGGGGGGGGAAGAAGTAGATGGATGGCAGGTGGTTACTCATATATTCTGTACAACAATCGCTAATGACGTGAGTTGGAGGCGATTTATCATCACCATCATCATCGTCGTCGTCGGTCGTCGTCGTCATCGTCGTCGTCATTATCATTATCATCATCATCATCATCATCACTCATCATCATCATTGTGCATTGTTCTATGTATAGCGTTTGGTATTACGTTTAGTATCACTATCATTATCATTGTGTCATCATTGTCGTTGTTATTATTATCATCCCAAACAGTGTGCGTTTTAAACATGCTTTCGGGCTTACTTTTCGCCTGTCAGTGCTCAGAAGCAGCCTATCCGACTTACACATACACATACACAACACATACACACACACGCGCGCGCGCGCGCGTGCGCTGGCGCGCGCGCGCGCGTACGCATGCACGCACGCACACACACACACACACACACACATGGAGAGGAGCGAGACCGAGAGAGAGAGAGAGAGAGAGCGCGATCTTACTTGCTCACATATACATGCACAACACACACACACCACACACACCACACACACACACACAAACACACACAAAATGCGTGCGTGGTGTGTGTGTGTGTGTGTGGTGTGTGTGTGTGTTGTGTGTGTGTGTGGTGTGTGTGGTGTGTGCGAGTGGTGTGGTGTGGGTGTGTGTTGTGTGTGTGTGTGTGTGTTGTGGTGTGTTGGGTTGGTGTGTGTGTGTGTGTGTGTGTATGTGTGTGTACGTGAAATCAATAACCCAGTAAGATCACTTGTCTGTATCTCAAATGCGACTTGAATTCTCAAGATTTTATACATACTTCTTTGAATGAAAAAAAAAAAAAAAAACTTCTTTACAAGGGACTGAAAAACATGTTTACGAAAAAATGGGGGGTTGGAGGGGGATGGGGGTGGAGGGGATAGTGTGTGTAGGCGGTATGAGGGGGCGGGGAGTGGGAGGGGAAGTGAGGGGTAGCGTTGTTCCCAAACCCTGGTAACTCCCACCAACTCACCTTTTCAACCTTCACTTAGTGCTAACAGTGTATAGCTGCTTGCGCTTCTCACGCCAGCTGCTGAGTGGGGAGTGGGTCTAAGCAGAGCGTGGGCCGTGTTATCAATCTGCCTGTGTCCCTGACTGCCGTGTGTGATGATAAGCGATAGGGACACGGCAGGCGCCAGCAAGATGCTTCTGGGGGTGGGAAGGAGGAGACAGTCTCTCTGTAATACAAACTTGTCTTTCTGTTGTGTTCTCATTTCTTGCCGCGGGCAATTGCCTTGCATAGTCCTAGGGGATTCAAAAACAGAACCTATCTCTCTCCTCTCTCTCTCTGCTCGTCTTATATCTCTCTCTCCTCTCTCCTCCTATCTTTGTGGTTTGTAATTCCGTGCGTGATCCCAGTGCGGTGCGTGGGTTGTTGTTATCGTGGTTTAGTGTGATACTGTGACGTGGTGTTGTGCTGTGGTGTGTGCTTGCTGTGTGTGGTGTTGTGTGTGTGTTGGTGTGTGGGTGTGTGGGTATTTGTGTTTATTGTTCAGTGCGTCATGTCGCAGCCGTGACTGTTGTGTTGGTGTGTGTGTGATGTTGTGTTGTCCTGTGTGTTGCATGTGTGTGTTGTTTTTTTGGGGTAGTGTTGCTGTGCTTGTGTTTTCGGTGTTTGTGTGCTGTTGTTGGTGTGTGTGTGTTTTCGTAGTGTGTGTTGGTGTGTGTGTGGGGTGTGTGTGTTTGGGTGTAGACTGTGGTTGTGTGGGGTCTCGATTTCGTGTCTTTTTTGTTGGCTGTGTGTGTGTTGTGTTGTTAAGATGTCCTTTTTATGGGTTTCTTGTCTTTTCGCATTCACGCTGGTTGTATTTTATTTAATTATTCATGTTCATCCATTAGCTTCATTGCATTCATAATTTCATTTAATATTATCTATTCGGTGGATGACTATCCAAATATTTACCAGGTTTGTTTGTGCCTTGCGTTTAAGAGCTCTCAGGTGGCTGGTGACTTGCTCATTGTAATTCATTGATTTAGTGATTGATTGATTGATGATGGATTGTACGATTGAGTAAGTGAAAGAGGGAGTGAGTGAGTAAATGAGGTTGAGTGGAGGGAGGGGAGATGAAGTGGGAGAATGAATGGGTGGACGAGACTAGGCTGATTGGGATGGGGATGGGGTGGAGGAGGTGGTACCAGAGGAGTAGAAAAAAAATTACGGGTGAAAATAAGAACAAATCTTTGCTGTTTGTATCGCATACCCCCTTTGCCACACTACAAAGAACATGGGGTGCAGTCCTACTCACAGAATGCAGTCAAATTGAAACATCAGTCCATATGCTTCGAGACAACTGTCCGCGGGAACACATTTTGCAATGAACCAATTTCATTCTATCAGATAACGATGGTTGAATCGCCATGGAAACTGTCAGCAAAGAGAACGTATCAACAGGGTAATCTTTAAATAACTGCTTTATCAGCTGCCAAATCAACTGTTGCTAGATATTCACTTTCAAATTCGCCCAGGCTATGGCCTTTTAGGGTATGATAATTACGGATTATAAATTTACGAACCAAATATAACGAGTAAGGGGAACAGTAATATGTGAGGGAGGAGAAGGGGGGAGGTCAGAGGGAATGAAAAGGATAGGGGGGAGACAGGAAACGACTAGGGTGGTGAGAAAAAACCGATGGTCTCTGAGTAGTCTCGTTCACCTGGGAGGGCTCTATCTGCATCTTTCAATCCAAACAAGTGTAAATGTGTTTCCTGGTGTGTGATTTTGATTTTTTTCTTTAAAGTTCATAGTTCATGCTCGAACCGATTGGGTCATTCTCCTGCTGTCACATCTTAAATCAGCCCAAGGGGTCGCATATTTTTTTTTTTGCTAAAAATATCCAAATAAAACCCAGTCCTTTCATACGATGCATGGGGGGGTGATGGGGTAAACAACACCTAAAAACTTACTTTCCATTTTTCCCTGCAGACAACAAAAAAATTGCATCAGATCACCGTGGAAACAAAAACAAAAAACCTTACTTCTCTGAGACAACCCTAACTCAGACCATGTTTTCAAGAACATTCCGAACGAACATCGTTCCTGAAACAAACGGGTGTGGGGGTCCTTTCCTGTCCAGTGTTCTATAGAGGAAATCATCCAAGTTCAAGGCACTCTCTCAGTTCACGTCTTCAGAGCTATTGGCACAAATCGCCATGGCGTACAACCACACGGCATACACCAATGGACCGCCGCGCCCCCCTCACCTTTTAGAAAAATACGATTGTGTGTTTTTGAAAGAGGAGCGGCCTGTTTCCCTGTTCACAGAAGCTGTTTCTTCTTCTGCCTGCCACCGCGGGGCAGATGCTTTATAGGAAGGCCTTCTTTGGGGTGATTTTTTAAGGGACAGCGGCTAGAGGGTGGAGAAAGAAATCCCTGTCTAAGCATAAATGTCAGCCGTACACCACCTTGACTTGCATGCACAACGAAAAAAAGCCAAGAAACCTCTCCGACTTTTCGCAGGTGATTTTTGGTGTTGACGGGGCAAGGAATTCTTACGTACTCCTGTTGAATCCGTTTTGAATGACCCGTCTCTCAGGTATTCTCGGGTGCGGATTATCCTGTTGTAATAGAAAAATGCATGATGGAAGCATTTTTTTTTTTCAATGTCAATTTCATCACCCCAAACATACCAAGTTTCTTTCTAAACGCAAGTCATGCGAACACGTCGCCATTGGAAACTGCCACCCATCTTTTTCTTTTGTTTTTCTTTTTTTTTTTTTTTTTTTTTTTTTTGTTTTTTCCTAATGATCCTCCGATGTTTCCTGCTACCCTATAGGATGCTGGTTTATGTAAAGAGTTTGCCAAGGACAACAACTTCCTCTACAGACATCACAGTTTCTCATGTCATTTTCCAGTCTTCCGTTTCGTCAGGATGTTGTGTCAAATTCCTGATTCTCCGACGCATGTTCTTTTGTTTGTTTGTTTGTTTTGTTTGTTTTTTTATTATTTTGTTTTCTAATGTTATTCTTTAGAGACCCTTCAAAAGCCACAAATTGCTTGACCCCCAACCCGGTTAGTTCAGTTTTATTAGCAAGCGTTCGTGATGATCATATTATCAAAATCCCATTGTTAATTTGCTTGCCCCTGCAGGATTTTTAAAAAGTATTTACAATTATTCTGCCGAACCAACGTGGACCCACGACTCACAAGACAAAAAACCCAACATGTGTTGCAGACTCTTAGGCTTCCGACGCCCCTTTTCTCTAAATTTGTTTAAGAATTTCCGCCTGTATGTCGCCACAAAACCCTCGTAACTTGCTCCTGTCGGGTATGAACGTTTCAGCATCCACCCAGCAAAGTGTCCTGTTGGGAACCCCATCCCATACGTGTATCTGCTGCATACACTAAGGTTCTCGGTCAAATGAAAATGCCGAACCAATACCGAAAAGACTGTAATGTAGGCCTAAACCTATCTCAGATACCAACACCTAAACGTGTATAGCCAAAAAAAAAAGGGACCGCGGAGCAGAAAAACCAAGACGACTTGGTCGCCTCATAATCTGCTTGGCCAAAATCCGTGGTAGAGAGTACCTTTAATCTATACAGAAGCCCATCAGCGTCATAAGTATCCGGCAACTAACGTAATGTTCGGTAAAATTGGGTTAAGCTTTTCAACAATGTGCGATGAACTAATGTCCTTTACAGCGCGCATGTAGCGATCTAAAAAGTGGTTGCATTTCAGCCAGTTGAAAATAACCCCCTAAACAGGTGATATTAACAACGGGCCGGTTAAGGGGAGGCAGCTCATTCGTTTTCTTTTTTGATTGTGGTCGCTGCCTCTCATGTAGGGTGCTCCCCCCTTGACAAATAAAACTGGTGGAGAAGAAGAAAGATGTGGGGGATGGGGGGGTTTGTAATCTGAAACAATGGAAAAACTCTCTGTGTGTGTTTGGTGTGTTTTGTGTGTGTGTGTGTTGTTGTTGTGGGTGTGAGTGGTGTTGTGTGTGGTGTTTGTGTGTGTGTGGTGTGTGTCGCAAGCACTGCGTGAGTACTGTTGTGGTGCCCGCCGTCATCGTGCGGCGTATGTGGGTTGTGTGTGTGATGTTGTTTGTTTGGTGTGTGTGTGCCGCGTTTGACGGTGTAGTACCTCCGCGTACGTGTGGCGTGTTGTGTGTGTGTGTGTGGCTGGTGTGTGGTTGTTGTGCGTGGTGTGTGTGTGTGTGGTGTTTGTTGTGTGGGTGTGTGTGTGTGTGTGTGTGTGATTTCGTGTGTGTGCGTGCATGCGCGCGTGGTGGTGTGTGTGGTGGGTGGTGTGTGTGTGTGTGTGTGTGTGGTGTGTGTGTTGGAAGTAGGCGAGGCGGGGGGGGGGGGCGGTTGTTCGTGCGCGTGTGCGTGTAACCGTAGCCGAGGCTGAGCGTGTAGCGTGCGTGCGTGGTGGTGTGTGGTGTGTGTGTGTGGTGTGGGTGTGTGTGTTGTGTGTGTGGTGCGTTTGTGTGTGCCGTGTGTGTGGTGTGTGGTGTGTGTGTGGTGTGTGGGTGGGTCGTAGTGCCGCGAACGTGTGTGCCTGTTCTCCGTTTTTGTGGGTTTGTTACGGCTGGTGTACAGATGTGACGGATGTTTTTGTGCGCTGTTAGCACGGTGAGTAGTGTTACCTTCACCAGTTTCTCTTCGCTTTCGTGGCGTGGTGTTTGCCTTTTGGTTGACTTCCGATACGGCAAGCTGATTATAGACGTCTACGTAGCGTTTGTTGCTCCAAGTTGGGTACGAGGAAAACACTAGTTGATGTTTGCAGGCCATTACCACAACGTTTGAATTGTAATGATTCATATGACATATGAGCCGATACTACTGGTATCTTATTAGTTTAGTAATATTACTTATTATTATCATCCATCTCATCATAATGACTATATCATTATTATTGTTGTTGTTTTGTGTTCTTGCTCGGTGTTGCTGGGTTTTCTTGTTGGTAGTGTTGTGATGTATATATATTATTAGGAGATTATTGTTGGTTGTCTTGTGTATGATTATTATAGTGTGTTGTTGTTTCTTGTTGTGCTGTGCGTCGTGGGTGTTGTGTCTGTGGGGTTTTGGTGGGGTTCGGGGGTTCTTGTTAGAGAACTATCATTTATTTTATTAGTTATATTATGAGGTTTATGTTTATTGCCATGATAATCCATTAGGACTATGAACACTATAAATGACTTGTTATAGTATGTTTATTGTCATCATAAAACCAGAATCATCATGCATCTAACGATCATATCATCCCTCACGCACTTATCCTTCTACTCTCTCCTCTCTCCTTACAGCATAATATTATCACATCGGCATTCAGCCGACATGATTCATCATCATTCGTCGTCGTCAACATCCACACCACTGTCATGATAGATCTCTGTGAGCAGGTGTTCATTATCATCATCATCATCATCATCAATCATATCCAATCATAGCATCAGCATCATCAATCACCATCACAAGAATCATCAGTCGACAATCATCACCACACCATGCTGCCACATCATCATCACATATCATGCAATCCATCATACATCACAGCATCATTATAATCATCTCATGTCATCATCATGCATCAGTCATCAATCACATTAGCATACTCACCCTCATCCAAACATCATCAACACAAAATCACCCTCATCATCAACGGTCATCCCATCACCATAATCATCCATCACCATCATCATCAACCATCATCATCATCACCAATGAATCAATAATCATCAGCCATCATCATCATCAATCCATCATCATCATCACCATATGTCATCATTACCATCATCATCACATCATCATCACTGCTGTACATGTGCACGTGGGCAGGCTGTCCATGACTCTCAGCTGGTCCATGAAACCTGCGGGCTGTACCCCTTCGACCAGGCAGTGCCTGCTCCATTCAGATCATGAGCTGTACGTATCTGACCATCTGTCCGTCCTCTGTCCTTCTAGCTGTAGGTCTGCTGCCAGTCTGTGTCAATCTCAGGGGCGGATCAGGCCCTTCTCGAAAAAGGGGGTGAAATTATCCGAGGTTAAGGGGTAGAATATGCAAAACGAAGAGAAGGATGAATACAACACAGACAATCACACGGAACCTGTCCAATTATTAAATTGCGGAAAGGAACAGAAGAGAAGAAGAAAAAAAAAAACGAAGAAGAAAGAAAGAAAAAGAAAAGAAAAGAAACTGAATGTGAACTTATGAATATTGTGGCGGTGGAGAGGTCAGGTTGAGACGTGGAAGGTACTTCTGGTGGGGTGGGAAAAGACAAGGAAAGAAGGATAGTCGAAGTGCGCCAGGTGGGAGAGGGGGGAGAGGAGAGAGAGAGAGATGAGAGAGAGAGAGAGAGAGAGAGAGAGAGAGACGGAGAGAGAGGAGAAGAGAGGAGAGAGAGAGTGAGAGAGAGGTCCTGAATCAATCAATTCGCTGAAACATACTATACCCTGGCGGTCCATCAGCCTGGTCGGCTGGGTTGGTGGAGGTGTTGGTTCGGTTGTGTGTGTGTGTGTGTGTGTGTGTGTGTGTGTGTGTGTGTGTGTGTGTGGTGGTGTGTGTGTGGGTGTGTGGGTGTGTTTGGGGGGTACGGGTTTGTTTGTTTTGTTTTCGTTTGTTCGTTGTTTTTGTTTGTTTGTTTTGGGTTGTTTTTTTTTTTTTCTAGGAGAAGGTTTTGCCCTTTCCACCTCTCCCTCTCCCAAGTCTCCACTCCCACTCACCTTGTGCTAATCACTCCCCAACCCCCGTCTCCATCCCAAATCACACTCTCACCCTTCTACTCGCCCCCGTCTTCAGTCTGTCTGTCTGTCTATCTCTTCAGTCATTTGAATATCCCACGGCACACACTGAATCCCAACCTGTTTGCCGGTGGAGGATAGGGGCCAAGTGGGTAAGGAATTCGCCTAGGGAAGCAGAAGATCGAGGGTTTGTGGTTCGAATATCGATGTGGAGTTTCTCCTCGTATGACCCACCCCTCTCTTGACCATACTTTCTCTCTCTCTCTCTCTCTCTCCTCTAGAATCTCTCTCTCTCTCTCGACGCTCTCTCTCTCTCTCTCTCTCTCTTTCATACCTTGCCCCACCTTCCTTCTCTCTCTCGATCTCTCTCGCTCTCTCTCTCTATCTCTCTCTCTCTCTATCTCTCTCTCTCTCTCTCCAAAAGACATTAGCCCCAATCTCTCAACACCTTTCTCGCCCATCTATTCACCCACATCTTCCTCCAAGTCCTCCTTACCACCACACACATACACAATACTTCTCTCTTGTTTCTGTCGTATGTCTGTCTGTCTGTCTGTCATCAGTCTACAGTCTGTCTCTGTCTCTCCTCCTCCCCTCTCTCTCTCTCTCTCTCTCTCTTCTCTCTCTCTCTCTCTCTATCTCTAACGTCTTCAACTCTCTTTCCGGTCCCTTGCAGTCGGCTACGCGGACGACAAGATCGTTGCTGGAAGGAGATGACACCACGGAGCGCCCTGGACCCCGCAGCCCTGGCCACCAGCACCGTCATCGTCAACAGCAACGTGGAACTCCCCAGTTGAGGTCGTGGGCAGTGACGCCATTCCGATGCAACAAGCGCTACCATCAGAAGTCTGGTCAGTCTGTCCGGGTGGAATGAAGAGGAGGACGGTGGGGACTGGGGGGGGGGGGGGGGGTGGTGGAATGATGAGGAGGATGGAGGGAATGGGGACGGAGACACGGGGAAGGAAGAGGCCATGATCCGTGGAGGGCAAGGGGAGGAGTTAGGGGCATAGGGAGGATGAGGACAGTGATGATGTGAAAAGTGCTGCCATTTGCGGTCGGGTCTGGGGCGGGGGAGAGTGGGGATGGGGGGTGGGGAGATCCATGAAGGGAAGAGAGACCAGGGTGGGGTGGGGAAGGGGGCGGGAAGGAGATAAGAGATAGGGGTGCAACAGGGGAAGGGTGGGAATGAATGATGGTTGTTGCCAAAACGATGTTGTCCTGAGTTCAAAAAAACAACCACTGTCACTTTAACGAAAACAAAAAAAACCACTTGGACGGATCATCATACCGTAAAAGACGGCAATTTCAAATATTAATATTCACAAAAAGTAAGATGACACACGGAGTAATTTGTTGCAGTGAGCGGGGCATGTGACGTGCGTGTCAGAGGATGGAGTGAGAGGGGTGAGGGAGACAGTAACTCGGGAGATGTGCAAATAGTTGGGGTCAACCATTTTCAATAGATTAATATATTCATCTTTTGTTCTGTGGTCTCTTGCTTAGTTTCCTGTGTGTTTGTGCCCACGTGCCCGCAAGAACATTATCCTGTATGAGGACAAAATAAGATAAAACTGAAACGAATTTAGTCGAGTTTAAGTTGAATCTCTGTCAAATACAGATGGCGGTGCTCAAGAAAACTTAGTCAAAATATGAAGCACCTGCAGAGCAACCAAAATTATAACAAAACCAAAACTTTATGGTTGGAACCAGCGTTTGGCGGCAGAAGTAATTTCAAGTGGCTGTGGAAGCATTTTTACAAGGAGGAAGGGCGTTTGCGAGCGTATTTCACGAGATTCTATTGTTCATTGTTCAAAGCATTCTGTTCACGATTGTGACAGGGAAACCACAGCTGCATCGAGGCCGTGTTCTTCCTGCAGCGGAACATCACGTACTTTTTTGTGTTTACGTGGGGCAGATGTACATCCCCTCCATCCTGATCGTCATGCTGTCTGGATCTCCTTCTGGCTCACCGTAAACTCTGTGCCGGGCAGGATCTCCCTGGGGGTGCTCACCGTGCTCACCATGACCACCCAGAAGCTCCTCCGTCAACGCCTCCCTGCCCAGGTGAGGGGTAGAGGAGGAGGAGGAGGGGGGGGGGGGTCGAAGGAAAGATTGGATCTTGGCGATAATAGTTGTGGTGGATAGAGATGAGGAAATGCTGAGATCGATTCACAATGAGGGATGATGAAATGTATTTCTCATCCCTCATGCCTTCATTCTGAAGCTTCATACACAACGCACAAGAGTTAATCCTGTATATCCTCAGCAGAAGAAGGCAACACAGAACACTGAAGTGATTCAGCAAACAGTGCTGTGTCTCCTCTGCTGGGTTACCTTACAGATGCCTGACATCGAATGCTCCTAGTGCTGAGTCTTCGCCAAGACAATGATGGACGTGGGTGGTCATAGGGGTCCGAAAGGAACAGCTCGAGAGATACGCCACTGATAAGAATGAACGAGGCGAGGAAGGACGAGGGCGAGAAGAAGAAACCATTAGGATATACACCTGGTTGGCTGTGGTGTAAGACAGTGGGCAATAACGACGCTCGGGTTGAGATGTTTCTGTCTAGGCTGTCCCCTGTGCGAGTGTTGGGGTCTATATCACGAGCTGCCCTGTACTGCCGACCGTCGTTGCTAAATCTCAAACAGCCAGCCTGAGTCAGCGTTCCGCGTCCGGAGAGTGCCGATGAACTCCTCCACTAGTAGTAAACAGTCATTGAACATGCCACAGCTGATCACCCTGCCACAGCCTCACAACTTATTTGAATGTGGAGAGGAAATCGAACTGAAGTCACCTGCAAAGCAGCAGGGCATGAAAAATCACAGAATTTGATAGTTTTTTTTTTTTTTTCACAATGATGAAATGATGATGATCAAGATGATGATAGATAAGAGTTCTGGTGTGGTCTGAGAGTTTCTGTCAGAGCTGTGTCTGACACTTCCTTCCATGGTGTATCTGGACATCAACCAGAGCTGAAAAAAAAAAAAAAAAACACGGACCCATGCAATGGGGTTCAGAACTTGAGCGCGAGTCTCATAAAGGATGTAATTTTTAAAAATAAGGGAGTGAAACTCCGTTGCGTAATTCGAGTTTCCTGTTTGGGCCCATAGCACAACCAGCTCTGGACAGGAGCCGACCTCAAACAAATGTCTCTGCTGGGACTTGAACCTACGATCTATCACCCAGTAGGTCGCAATATTGACTACTGCAGTTCGCTTGTACCAAAATAATCCTAGCTCTCTTGTTGCCCAGAGTCTGTCGCCAAAGCCAGAGCTGTAGAAAGCTTCATCTTTACTATTCCCTTTTCTTTGTCCCTTACCAGTCAAAAGCCATAGCCCCGGAGCATGTTTGTCCCGTGTGAATCAGCAAAAAAGGCATCTTTAATCTGTCTCTGTTGTCCTCCGGTGACCTGCATCCAAGCGCATATCTACAAATCTCTGAATCAGTGGGTTATTCTACAGTCACACGAGACCTATGTCAGTTCTTGCAGAGATAGTACGTTTGTAGATCTGCACAGAAAAGATAGATG
>JADBJO010021826.1:2500-5000 GCA_016801955.1 Conus betulinus
ATACTTGTGTAGCGCCTATCCTCGGCTAGAGACAAGCTCTGAGCGCTTTACAATCCACACTGGTTTACACAACAGGCAGCCTACCTGTGTAGTGCCGACTGAAGAGCTGCCAGCTGGCGCTTCAGTCAGTCGTTTCCCGAGTCATCCAGTCAGTATCATTCAATATTGTTCACTCAGTTTCCTGACTCCCTTCATTCTTTCCATTTCTCACGCAGGGTGCAAGCTGCGTGTAACGTGCCATCCGTACCAACGGCCAAACTGGCCTTCTCTTCCGGAAATTGGTGATGGGATTGTACGTGTGTGCAAGATGTTATGCGTGTGTTCACACACGGAACCTCGGTTTATAGTCTCATATGGGAAATGGAGTCAGAACCAATGTTAACTCCGAAGGAAAAATCCCCCTGTACCGAAATGGCCCGGCGGAGATTCGAACCCGCAGCCCCAGGAATACCAAGCTTACGAGTCCGGCGCTCTATCACTGAGCTATTCCATGGGGGGAGGGAGAGGGTGGGGTGGGGGTCAAGACAGAGTGGGGTTGAGGAGACACCTGTTTGTTGGGGGTAGAAAAAAAAAAAAAAATGACGGACACCTGAGAGCCTTTTTTTTTTAAAAGAGAGAGAAAGATCGGATAACTTAAAGGTTTGAAGCAGTGGAGGAGGGGGAGGGGGACGATGAAGAAAAGTCTGCCCCACGTTGTGAAAGGCAAGCCGACCAAAGGAGACGCATCAAGGCTGATCCAGTGGACAACAACAAAAGGGGAAAGTAAAAGGAGACTGGACAGAAGACAGACATGACGAGGAAAACAAAGGGAAGGAAAAAAAAAAGGGAACAGAAGAAGACAGGTGAGGAGGCGGAGGATGGGCAGAGGTGAGTGGGGGGGGGGAGGGTGGTGGGAGAAGAACACACGCGTGACGTCAACAAGAGGGGGAAGAGTGGGAGAGGGATGGTGGGGGGAAGAGGGGGGAGGAGGTTTTAAAAGAAAAAGATAGAGGAAAGGGGCTATGACGCAAAGCTTAGATTACGTAGGCGGTATTTGTGTGCGTTTCTTATCTATCTTTTTCGTAACCTGGGGATTGGAGAGAACAGCTATTGAAAACCCGAAAAATATGCTAGACACAAACGCCCTAGAAACAGTAAGGAAGAAAGAAAAACCTATGAGCAGCACACACACGCACGCACGCACGCACACACACACCACACACACGCACAACACACACACACACCGCGTTCTCATACGCGGCAAAGATGAGTCTTGACAACCCATGAAATAGATTAGAGAAAATCCTTTCTTGACACAGAGAGAGAGAGAGAGACAGAGACAGAGAGACAGAGACAGACAGACTGACAGACAGACAGAGAGCAACTGTGTGCAAGAGAGAGGGATGGAGGGGGGACTTCCTAAAATGTTACTTTTCCAGAGAGAGACAGGAAATGAAAAACGTCCTCATCTTTCGCCGGAGAGAGAAAAAATGTTCCTAAAATACTGACTTATATTTCTTTCAGACCTTTCTTTCGCTTCAGAACAGACTCCTTCTTTGTTTTTCTTCGTTCGCCACGCAGCCACACTCAGTAAGAATGAGAAGAGCATCCTGAATCCATTGAAAGACACAGGCCCTTTCAATCTTTCAGGAGCTGCTGATTCTTTATAACAGTTATTATCATAACAGCAATAATCACACATGGTTGCTGTTTCATTATGACTTAGTTTTGTGCATTTCTGGCTGACTTGGTGGTGCAGTTATGGTCACTGAAAATTTTGCCTCGTGGATGATGATTATGACTTACGTGCATGAGCACGTGCTCTGGTATGATTTGCCGGACTGTGGGCCTTCAACAACTGTTTTCCAAGGGGGCAGAAGGCCGGTATACGTTCCGATTGTTTCAGTTTCCACCAGCAGTGACGTCACTTTGAAACTATTTTTATTCAAGTGTGAGCCTGTGGGAAATGACGTACAAGTAGGCTTCTGTTATCATAATGAATACTTATATAGCGTCTATTCTCGGCGAGAGTCCAAGCTCTAAGCGCTTTATAAATCCACACTCGTTTACACAACGGGCTGCCTACCTGGGTAGTGCCGACTGAAGAGCTGCCAGCTGGCGCTTCATTTAGTTGTTTCCCGTGTCATCCAGTCAATATCGTTCAATATCGTTCACTCAGTTTCCTTACTTCCTTCATTCTTTCCATTTCTTACGCAGGGTGCATGCTATGTGTATCGTGTCATCCGTACCAACGACCAAACTGGACTTCTCTTCCGGAAATCGGTGATGGGATTTTTCGTGTGTGCAAGATGTTATGCGTGCGTTCACACATGGAACCTCGGTCCTCATTCGCAGGACTGTGTGTGAAATGGAGTCAGAACCAATGTTAACCTCGAAGGAAAAATCCCGCTGTACCGAAACGGCCCGGCGGTGATTCGAACCTGCAACCCCAAGCTCACCAAGCTTACGAGTCCGGCGCTCTACCAACTGAGTTATTTCGCCCTCTACCGTACAGCTGGGA
>JADBJO010021826.1:16315-28903 GCA_016801955.1 Conus betulinus
ATTCTGCCTAACTGACAGTATGTGCTTGAGTGGGTGAATGGGGAATAAATAAATGCTTCTCAAAATGAACCTTCAGCAAGCTTATAGTCTCCAAAGCGGGAGACCATCTCCAATGGGGAGAAAGCTCACTAACATATAACTCCTGGTCAGATACCGGTATTTCGAAACCTGATTGTTTCTCCTCAGTGACCGCGGAAAGTGGTAATTTGACTCCTGTGCCTTTTCGGTTTTAAGAAGAATGCTATACCAGAAAAAGGCTGGTGTGCAATACCATAGTATGTTTGTTGGGGTTTCAAAAAAAGCACTTGTGTCTTAACAGGTTATCTTTTTATATTTTCTACTTTTCACAAGAAAATGTAGCTTGTTTTGCTCTTTCATGATTTTCGTTTGCTTCTTAGATGGCACCTTTAGTTAGTTTTTTTTTGAAAAACCCAACAAACATACTATGGTATTGCACACCAGCCTTTTTCTGGTATAGCATTCTTCTTAAAACCGAAAAGGCACAGGAGTCAAATTACCACTTTCTGCAGTCACTGAGGAGAAACAATCAGGTTTCGAAATACCGGTATCTGACCAGGAGTTATATGTTAGTGAGCTTTCTCCCCATTGGAGATGGTCTCCCACTTTGGAGACTATAAGCTTGCTGAAGGTTCATTTTGAGAAGCATTTATTTATTCCCCATTCACCCACTCAAGCACATACTGTCAGTTAGGCAGAATCATCTACCACTGCAGATATGAAGGCTTATCCCCCCCCCCCCCCCTATTTCTATAATCTGAGACATAAGAGCAAGCTTTGTTTATAATTCAATATTTCTTGCAGTCATTGCAAACACCTAGCTGCTCTGTAAGTTGCTGGAATGGTGCTCGGTACTTATCTTTGGAATTTATTGTTTCATTGTAATTTAGTCCCTTGCAGATTCATTCCAAGAACTGGCCCTCAGCACTTGTGTCTTAACAGGTTATCTTTTTATATTTTCTACTTTTCACAAGAAAATGTAGCTTGTTTTTGCTCTTTCATGATTTTCTTTTGCTTCTAGGTGGCACCTTTAGTTAGTTTTTTTTTTGAAAAACCCAACAAACATACTATGGTATTGCACACCAGCCTTTTTCTGGTATAGCATTCTTCTTAAAACCGAAAAGGCAGAGGAGTCAAATTACCACTTTCCGCGGTCACTGAGGAGAAACATCAGGTTTCGAAATACCGGTATCTGACCAGGAGTTATATGTTAGTGAGCTTTCTCCCCATTGGAGATGGTCTCCTACTTTGGAGACTATAAGCTTGCTGAAGGTTCATTTTGAGAAGCATTTATTTATTCCCCTTCACCCACTCAAGCACATACTGTCAGTTAGGCAGAATCATCTACCACTGCAGATATGAAGGCTTCACCCCCCCCCCCCCCCCCCCCCCCCCCCCTATTTCTATAATCTGAGACATAAGAGCAAGCTTTGTTATAATTCAATATTTCTTGCAGTCATTGCAACACCTAGCTGCTCTGTAAGTTGCTGGTATGGTGCTCGGTACTTATCGGTATTGCACACCAGCCTTTTTCTGGTATAGCATTCTTCTTTAAAACCGAAAAGGCACAGGAGTCAAATTACCACTTTCCGCGGTCACTGAGGAGAAACAATCAGGTTTCGAAATACCGGTATCTGACCAGGAGTTATATGTTAGTGAGCTTTCTCCCCATTGGAGATGGTCTCCCGCTTTGGAGACTATAAGCTTGCTGAAGGTTCATTTTGAGAAGCATTTATTTATTCCCCATTCACCCACTCAAGCACATACTGTCAGTTAGGCAGAATCATCTACCACTGCAGATATGAAGGCTTATCACCCCCCCCCCCCCCCCCTATTTCTATAATCTGAGACATAAGAGCAAGCTTTGTTTATAATTCAATATATATATATATATATATATATATATATATATATATATATATATATATCACAAATAAAGTACAGAGCCAGCAAGAACTCTAAAAACGCTCAACCGGAAAGGGAGCGACATAAGTTTAAAAATATGATTAAAAAAGGAGATTAAAAAGGCAACAAAATGTTTCGAGCTCTTTGCTCTCGTCAGGGAGCAAAGAGCTCGAAACAATTTAGTTGTTTTTTTTTAATCTCCTTTTTAAATCATATTTTTAAACTTATATATACAACAGACAAATCAGAAGCCCAGCCGATGCAGATATTCTCCAAAGGAGATGGAAGTGGATAGGCCACGCCCTAAGAAAGCCTGCCGACAACACCACCAGGCAGGCATTGTCCTGGAACCCGCAGGAAAAAGAAAGAGAGGCCGCCCAAGGAACTCCTGGCGCTGAGACCTCCATCTGGAGAGAATTGCCCTGGACCGTGATGCCTGGAGGACCTTGTTGGCGGCCTATGCCCCAGAAAGGGTTGTAGGCGTAAGTAAGTAAGTAAGTAAGTGTGTGTGTGTGTGTGTGTGTGTGTGTGTGTGTGTGTGCGGCGAACAAATTAATAGTGGGCAAAACAAGCGCCGGCAATCTAACGATTATTTATGTATATATGTATGTATAAATGTATGTGTCAATACAACAATGTCCTGATTATGTCTTTATCCATGTACAGGAATATGATATTCAATTTGATCACTGTACACAGCGGACGACCAGTGCTGCACACATTCTATCATGTGCCAGACTGCCTTAGGCAGCCACACCAAACGGGCAGTACCCTGTCACCATTTTCTCTTTATTAATTTTCCATTGTTTCAATTATCTTTAATTCTAAATGCCAATTCTAAATGTTGGCTCTTCTTTTGTTTACAAGTATAACACTATACTATACTGTTAATGTTACCTCTTTTGTCATGTTTCAATTTGTCTGTTATGGTAATGTATTATACATTTTAGCGAGACCGCCATGAGTCACATGTTTATTCTGCAAGTCTCACCACCAGGGCTTTATGTGAGAGTCCTCTTGTTGTCCTGGCAAATGTGTTTGTGTTCAATGTTTATTTTATGTTCTTGGAAATAAAACTGTTTAAACCAATGTATGTATGTATGTATGTATGAATGAATATATGAATACATGTTTGTGTTTATGTATCTAAGCATGCATTTATTTGAATAGGCGAAAATATCACGTGGAACCCAACAGAACAAGGGTGAAATGATGCATGCATGTGTGTGTGTGTGTGTGTGTGTGTGTGTGTGTGTGTGTGTGTGTGTGTGTATGCGTGTTTGTATGCATGTATGTAGATATCTATGCATGTATATGTTTGAATAAGCGAAAAACATCACGTGGAACCCAACAGAACAAGACTGAAATGATTGACTAACGTGAGGTTGGATTTTCTCGTTCAAGTTGTAATTTTCTTCTCCCTTTTTTTTTTTTAACAAAAAAAAAAAAAAGCGTACTATGCGAACTTTTTCGGCTGAACAAAAGACACGTCTGTGTGTACTGGGACCTACTTGGTGTTGCAGCCATCCACAATGGTGGAGCCCTCAGGATGCCACGTGTTGTTGTAGTAGCAGGGACAGGATCCCTCCTCAATGCACTGTCCTGTCTGTAAAAACACCACACACAGCAGCAACTTCAACTACATCTCACAACAGTTAGTCGTGCGTGGATGAGCTTTTTTTTTTTTTTTTTTTTTTTTGAGCGGGGGTGAGGGAAGTGGGGGGGGGGGGCATAAAGAAGAAGGGGGTGATGGTGGGAGTGGAAGTAAGAAGGGAGAAGACATAGAATTTTGTATGTCTGTGTGCTTAATTTTTACCCATCCTCAAGCCAAATCCGAAATAATCGCGTATATTGGCTTGCGTGCCTATGCCTCTATTTTGACGTGGAAAACATATAGATATATTACACACACACACACACACACACACACACACACACACACACACACACACACACACACACAAGCACGCACGCACGCACGCACGCACGCATGCACGCGCGCGCGCGCTGGGAAGCATGCAGAGTCAGCACGCTCATCAAACAGTGTTGGAAACAGAGGCAGCAGCAACAGACGCTATGTCGTAGCGAGGTTGGCGGCAAAGCCCAGTTCACACACTAGAAAGAGCTGCACACCGAAAATTAATGCGCCATGGCCCTGCTTAAGGAGTCGAGTATTAACGTCCCGGCGCAATTGGACTGTTCTGAGAATTTTTATAGTGTCTGAAAGTCGATTCTCCTCATTTTCTTTCATATGGCCATCAAGATACAAGCCAGGTGGTTCCAAGCAGTCGGATAAAAACCAAAGGAATGGGATTATTTTGTGCTCTTGACGCTGGCGCAAAGATAGTGTGACGGGTGAGTGCGAAGGTCTGAAATGTGTGTCAACTAAGGGAAGGTCATGTATTTGATGACTGACTGTGTTTTCATCGGTGAAGATCCACCCAACACAAGGGAAATAATTGGTGTGGAGTTGTTCTTTTGATCAATTATCAGTTTAACATTAAATGCCAGCTAAAATTTATGGCAAGCCTCAAAACGCTTACATGGATTACATAGGGTGTTAGTGGCAAATTGTAATTCCGGCGTGTGGCCAATGCTGAGTGCCAGACGTCACGGTGGACGCAGGCCATTACTCACGTGATCTTCCACTTTGCCTGCTGGGCAGAAGCACTTGCGGTACTTGTCCACCTCGGCACAATCGTAGCGCAGGCTGTAGTAGAGGGGACACATGGGACGCTGGCACTGGCCCTCCTGGTACTGGATGTCGTCCACCACCTCCATGTCATTGGGGCACACGATCACCTCGCATTCCACGTCCGTGCAGTTCATCTGCCCGTCGATGCACGTGCTGCTCGGATGAACCGAAATCACAGCGCACACGCATGAGGTCATGCATGTTATTCTCAGAATATACTCAAATTTTGCGACACACAAGAAGGAACAAGGGGCAGCGGGAGGAGGAAAGAGAACGAGGCGACGAGGGAGGAGAAGAGAGAATAAGAAGGAGGAGAGAAGAAGAAGAAGAAGACAGATACGAAAGGAAATAGACAGAAGAAAGAAAGAGCAAGAATGGCAATGCAAGTGTTTAGATAGTGATCGTGATGATCAATGTCACTGATGATCCGCAGGAGTCGGAAGCATGCATGAGGAATGCGGATGACGATGACGAAACGACGACGACGACCTGATGTATCGGACGACGGACGACGATCGATCGATGCGACGAAGACCGCACGCCCGACGCAAGAAAAGAAAGAGAAGAAGAAGATGAGTGATGATGATGATGTGTGAGGTGATGACCACACACGATGTCACTGTATGAGAGAGAGAGAAGCAAGCAAGTCCGATAGTTGGCCCCGGAGAAGCGCAAGGATAAAGATAGGTACTTTATTCTATATAGCGACGGCTATGACCAGTCACAGATAAAATCCAGGAGAGTTGTCTTGAGTTTACACTCTATGCGTACGATTTATGTATGTATAGTTGGGGGTCATCAATCATTCAAATGACGATCCTAGCTTTGCACACACACAGCTTAGCACATCACGACAATCACACAGTACACTTACACTCACACTAGCTTAAGCATTCATCACCAGCAGGCAGCGAACCCATAACGCTCATTCATGTCACCAATACAATTTAACCAGACTGCAACAGTTGTGTTTTGTTTTTTTTTCAACGTACGTTTCACAAATACGAAGATTTCCTAACATACAAGCACTGAACGTCGCTTTCCCGAAAGCTGCTGGCGAGAGAGTTGCTCAGTGTTTCAGTGCAACAATTTATTACTCATAGTCAGTTGGGGCGGACCTCCAGTGAGTAATGCGACTAGAATCTATGAGTGTTGTGGAAATGGCCTGCTGATAATTCATGACCTAGAGTGCGGTTGCGAGTTCCTGAATTACTACACGCTGAATGCCTTTATTCTCATAACAGTGCACTTTATCCAGACCAGTTAGTCATTAATGAGGAACGCGTCTCGCTCTCTCCCTGCACGGATCCTCGTCTGCGTACTTCAGTCAGTGGCGGGGGCGTCAACACGAGATCTGGTCTACAGGCTTCTTCCCCCAGTGAGCAAGGCAGAAGGTGACGCAGAGCTGAGATCTAGATAAACCATATTTATGTAACAGTATTAATATAGTTGTTCATTTAAAGGATGACTCAGCGCGACGCACACCTAATCGACAAGCACACAACACGCCATATAGTTTAACAATTCAAAGAGATTCACAGGAGATGCAAGACAAATGTCTACAGATCATATTCAGTGTTATTTTAACATATGCGCCTAACAATATAGTATTGCAACACTGCATGCTGCTATTTTTTTTTTTTTAACACCTCACAACGTCAGTGCCTCTAGGTAATCAGTAGAGTACAATCTCTAGATTGTGTCACAAAGTAGACGAAGAGAAAGAAAGAGAGAGAACGAGGAGAAGAGAGGAGAGATGATGACGTCACGAGACCGCGTAAACCGCGCGCTGTGTCATGATTATAGACATTCTCAGGGCCTGTTAAGGGCCTGTGCAACATGAAGAAGAGACTGTGAGAGATGGCTGTAAAGACGATTAACTAAGCAAGGCCAGAACGATGGAGATTAAGAGTAAATTATGATGAACCGCCTTCGCAAGTATTTTGATGTGAACGTCATTAGCACCTGATGTATAGTGGAAATGCAATTTGGTTTGCCTTAAGCGATAAAATAAGCGGAGTAGGTTATTTTTACAGGTAAAGCATCAGATGAACGACAGGGTTTGCGATTGAAAAAAAGAAAGAAGACAGACAGACAGATCCCTGAGCATTCGTCGATCCGAGCTATCGGTGTACATTGCTGATTCAGTGATCAAGGTGGTCAGGGAGTAGTAGTTGTAATTTTGAGAACTTCATGTCCACCTATTACCACGGCTAGAAAAATGCAGCAAAAGAGCGCCCTACAATATCAGCAATCTCGAATTGGAATCAGTCGTATAGGTGAATATTAGGGCAGTACTGAATCAGTAGTATTGTTGGTTGTTGGGTTTTGGGTTCCCCTTTTCGCAGGGAGTGTTTCAAACATAGTAATTTTCGTTTGGAGAGCCATGGGCGCAGAAAGACAATCCTAGAGAAGAATGTCTCGACCATTGTTTTTTTTTAGGTTTGCGAAGGCAACGCGTCACCGTCCAGCCGGAGCGAAAGATCCAATCCTCAGTACGGTCACGTTTCCAGCAAAGACACTCGACAGCGGACAGGATCCCAATCGAATAGAGTACGGTCACTCCTAAACACGCCACCACCAGCGACAGGATCCACTCATCAGAGCGGTCAGTCTACACAGATGCCAGTGATCAGTACGTCAGATCTCCACGATCCAGTGCAGTAAGTAGAGTAACTCCTACACAGGATCCAGGGATCAGTACTGTCAGTCGTCATCAGTCTGTCACTTCCACAATCCAGTAACAGTATGCACTCTCCACGGAGCTGAACAGAGAGGACTGCGGCAGCTGGCGTGTTCACGGCGTCAACCCGGTGGTAGGGAGCAGAACGTCGTTGACGCGGGTCATAGCAGTGTGAAGACGGGCGAGCAGGAATGGCGCACCGCGCCGTTCATACGTCGAAGGACCTGGTTTCGGGCAGGCGCAGCCGCATGGCCTGGCCGTCGGGCCAGACAGCGCACGTAGTTACAGAGATGCGCGTGCAAGGGACTGTCGCAGGATGTCGAGTCCCCGTCGACGCTCCTGGCCAGGCAGGGCAGTCCAGGGACGTCTGTGGGTGGAGATGGAGTTGGATGGGGGAGGTGGTGGAAACGTGGAGGAGGTGGGGTTTGGGGGGGCGGTGGGAGGGAGAGCAAGATGGTGGACCAGGCGAAAGGATGAAAATGGGGTGTGGGGGGTATTTGGTGGTGGGGTCGGTTGTTTTAGGTCCGCTGGAATGTTGTGAGGGGGAAAGGGGGGGAGGGAAGGGAGGGAGGGGAAGAATGATCTGGGTTAGTTTGGTTGTTGTTGCTTTGTTACATCCTTATTTTTCCTTCTCAAATCACTGTCAGTATTGTTTTTTTTGTGGCTTGTGTGATCTTTTTGGGGTGGTGGGGGGGGGTAATAGTGTCGTTGTAACATGGAGGAGGAAGGGAGAGGGAGAGAGATTGGAGTGAGAAGGGAGAGTATTGAGGAGAGAGGGAGGTGAGAGGTCCTTGTGTGTGTGTTTGGTGTGTGTTGGTGTTTGTTTGTGTGTGTGTGTGTTTGTGTGTGGGGTGTGTTGTGTGTGTGTGTAATGTGTGACAGAAGAGGGTGAGGTGAAGGAGGAATGACAAAGTTCGAACAAACAAAGACTGTGGCTCTGTCTGTCGCGGTTAGATGCTGTATCGCATAGATCCAGCCTCAGTTCAACCTGTCTTGCCCTAGTAATCATTGTAGATGTGGGGCCCGCAGACAAGCTACTTTGTACTGCTCGGTCGGTCGCTGCTCTCTCTCTATCGACTCGCTATATCTTCTATCTCGCTCTCTGTCTCTCTCTCTCGCTCTATGAATAGGCGATTGACGAGTAACATATGCATGCTTTTAAAGACGACATGAATCCACTCTCAGGGTGACACTAGACGGAGAGAGTTCCGGCGGGGGTCCGCATACGGACAATCATACTGTCTATACGCACACCTACCGCACTGCTCCCCATACCGGTCCGAGCCCTACGACCATCTGTTAGAACCCGAGTGCCCACCTCCAGCTCCCCGCGCCCGAGCCTCGGTGAAACACGACCCCCCAACTCCGCCTGGCGCAATCCCGATCCCAACTGCCCCTCCCCACCGCGCTCAAGCCCCAAAGAGGCCTCCATTCTAGCGCGTCCAATCCCTTGCACCGCTTCTTTCTACGGTGCCGCAACGTCGGGACGGTAGCCCCGGACGGCAAGGCAGCTGAGGGTTTGGAAGCTGCCGTCATCGGGGCACAGGGGAGCTGACGGTCAGTCAACAGCGTTTCGTACGCCGAACTCAGCAAGCAAGAAGCAGGGAGCGTGGTCACGTCTGCGGTCAGTCTTGCACAGGTTGTCCTGCACGGTGGGCAAGGGTGACCCCGATTGCCATGGTACAGCGTCGATCTCACGCTCTGTGCACTGTGGCAGAGACAAGACGTCGAGGAAAGTAGTCGCAATGGCGGATAGCAGGTGCACGCGGTACGTCCCCGACAGGGGACATCCCAGATCGACAAATCGTGATAAGCGATAGCTACCGACGGCTGAGAACGGCAAGTACAACGGAGATGATGAGGTGATCACGGATGGGACCGAGCAAACGTGAGCGTGATCGGGGAAGCGGGAATACGCATGGCAAGGTATCTGAGAGAAGACAGTTAACACAGTTCCGGACTGCAGATGAAGAAGAAGTACACAGTTCGGACTGAAGAAGGAGCAGTACAACAATTCAGGGACTGAGATCTATACACGCACTTCAGGACTGAAGACGAAGTACACAATTCAGGACTGAAGAAAGAAGACAGGTCAGTACACAGTTCAGGAGATGAAGGACCGTACACCCTTCAGGACTGAAGAGGCTTTTTCTCTTTTTCTGTTGAAGGAGACACCGCTGTCAGGAGGTGAAGAAGACAGTACACACTTCAGGAGCTGAGAAGAGCAGTACATACTTCAGGATTGAAGACAGTACACCACTTCAGGGACGAAGAGAGAGTACGTGCACTTCAGGGACCCTTGAAGGAAGGACCGTACAACACTGTCCAGGACGGACGGACAGTACACACTTCAGACGACTGAAGAGACCGTACACCAGTTCAGGGACTGAAGAAGGACAGTCGGCACACACTTCAGGACTGTGAAGAAGATAGTACACAGTCAGGAGGGCTGAGAAGGTACAGTAGCACACGGGTCGATGGAGCGAGGTGACGAAGACAGCACACACTTCAGGGACTGCAAGAAGACAGTACAACACTTCAGGAGGGGGGGACTAAGACAGTACAACCCGCAAGAGCTAGAAGACAGACACACTTCGAGGAGACTGAGAGAGGGCGAGTACAGCAGCTTCAGGACGTGAAGAACGATAGTACACACTTCGAGGGCTGAAGGAAGACCAGTACACACGTCAGGACTGAAGTCGAAGACAGTTACACAAATCAGGACTGAGACGCGTACACAGTCAAGGACTCTGAAAAGAGAGACATTTTACAGCCTGCAGGACATGAAGAAGCCAGTGACAACACTTCCAGGAGCTGAAGAAAAGAAGACAGCACGCACTTCAGGACGAAGGAAGACAGAGCAATACTTCGAGGACTGAAGAAGACAGTAACAAATCTAAGAGGACGGGACAGGACGAGACACAGTAGAGCCCAGGGCAAGCCGAGAAAACACAGAGAAGATATAGAGACGGACGGTCAGGACATAGAGCAAGACATAAAGCACAGGCAGTGGGACAGGACAAGGACAGTATGTACAATTCGGTTGGGTTGTAAGCCAGGCCATAAGGCACATGCACGGTGCATAGAGATGACAAGCAGCGCGCCAAGAGTACGAAACGAGGACCAGACATATGCCAGTTAAAGGAAAGCCAATTAAGACAAGCGACGGAGGAGAGGGGAGAGCACAGTTAACCTGGACAAGACGGAAGAAGGACAGGCGAGAGCCGGTAACAGCAGAACAGCACAGGGCAAGAAGAGGAGAGAGAGTAGCGGAGAAGAAAAGGGCAAGATAAACCAAAAATGGAGCTGAAGAAGCAAGGGAGAAAATGAATAAGTAAGGAAGACGAGGGAAAAACGAAGAAGGGAAGTCACAAGTTTCCACCGCTGTGGCAAGTGAACCGCGTTTAGACCCCGAAACTCTGTACCAGATGTGAAACAGGGGCCGAAAGGCCGCAGGAGGAACAACCAGAGACTGACGTACGATAGGGGGTATAATGGAGATAGGGAGCGACGGAGTTTCTCGTGAAGGACCAGCATTTCAAAAAACGCTCCGAGCCGCGGGGATTGAAGGAGAGGCTTGGATGAAGTGGAGTCCGAGGTGAGGCTGTACCCCGTTCTACAGGAGGAGTTGTGCCCCCCCAGCTGTTCTGGATGTTGAGGTTGCCGCAGCCCCCGCAATCCTGTTCAGCTGTGACAGGGAGCACGATGGCAAAACAGAGTGAACGTTTCAGCGTTGAGACAGATCACATGCCAAAAGCAAGGATCGTTGCAGCTGTGACAGAACAGCATGTGCAAAACAAGTCCTTATCAGCTGTGACAGGAACACATGGCGAAAACGAATCCGTTTCAGCTGTGACGAACACATGGGCACAAAGCAATCCGTTTCCTGTGGACAGAAAGGCATGGCATGACAAAGCGCAATCCTTTCAGCTGTGCAGGAAGCCATGGGCAAGAAACATCTCCTTTTCAGCTCTCTGTCGGACACTTCGTGGCCAGCATTACCTGACAAAGGGGCGCGGGAGCACAGTATGGGACCGACGTGGGGGCTCTACAGTATAGTGGCAAACCTGGTGCGGGACCAGCTACCAATGTTGTGGCACAGACGTGCGCAGGCCCATCTGCCAGGACCGCGGCGCCGCCTCTACTGCGCAGGATGTACGTGTGAAGAGTGCGTAACATTGAAGCCAGCGAGTCGTACAACCGGCGCGCAGCGCGTTTTATGTGGTATGTGGAGGTGTGGTGATGGTGGTTGTGTGTGGTGTGGTGTGTGAGAGAGAGGGAGAGATGGAGAGAGAGAGAGAGAGAGTAGATTGACTCGGTGTGTGTGTGTAGTGTGTGTTGGTGTGTGTGTGTGTGGTGTGTGTGTTTGTGTGTGTGTTTGGTGTAGGCGTATGCAACGGGTCCCATCTCATTAGAGTGCTTTCAATGGTTGTTTTTTTCTGCTGTTTCCAACAAGTGTGAATTATTGTTCACTCTCGAATTGGAAGACTTTAAATAGTGAAAACCATAAACCATGCCAAGCATTGGTCAGCTCGGGTAATTAGAATTGGTCTGCATTGGCGATTTTCCTACAGCTTTTGCCGAAACTAGCTCCATGACGGCCATGTACCAGTTGAGTATAGTCGTTTACGGATTCCAGCATGTTTGAGTGGATGTGCCGTCATGTAGCCATTGTGTTGTTAAGGCCCCCGCATGTTGCGTGATGTCCTCCAGTACCAGTTGTGTTAGTCTGGAATGCGTCGAGCATCTTTGCGGGAGTCCTCCAGTGTCCAGTTGTGGGAGGCTTTATGCTCCAGACATTGCGTGATGGTCCTCATGTAGCAGTGTGTTAGTCTTTAATGCTCCAGGGCATTTTGCGTGGGATTCGCTAATTCATGCAAGGTGTCGCTAAGTCAACGAGAGAGAGGCAGCACTGTGCACATCTGGTTCTGTAAATCGACACTCTGAGGAGCCATGACATTTGTCTATGAGGCCTCGATGCAGAGTTGTACGAATAAGATTGAGGTTAAGTCTCAGATGCTAGAATTAATGCGAGGAGGTAAGGTAGCTAGCGTACGTAAGAGCAAAACCTGCGGGAAACGTTTCGGGAACGCCTTTCCCTGTGGGATGCATGTGGTCCATTGCTGTGTTTTCTGTTGAATAATATGAATGTGCAGTCCTCTATAACGGCACTGCCCTGGTGGGCGGGATGGAGGGTTTGGCCGGCGTTTTAGTGAAAAAGGGCAGAGCAAGTCAAATGCGTTGATCATGATACAGGGATGGCAAGATTCGCATTTTATACATGTCT
>JADBJO010021827.1:13644-16144 GCA_016801955.1 Conus betulinus
ATGCTAAATGATGGCCTGCCTCTCAGTGTTTGCATGGGTGTGTTTTGTGTTGAGTGAGTGAGTGAGAGAGAGAGAGAGAGAGAGAGGGAGAGAGAGAGAGAGAGAGAGAGAGAGAGAGAGAGAGAGAGAGAGAGAGAGAGAGAGAGAGAGAGAGAGACAGACAGACAGACAGACAGACAGACAGACAGACAGGCGGAGGGAGAGAGTGTGTGTGTTTGAAACGGTAACTTTTTCCCTACACTATCATTTATTTTGAAAGACTCCTCAATTACTTGTCTTACAGTCTTCAAAATACAATAGAACAGGAAAATCCAGTGTAATGATCTGAGGTACGTAGGTTTTTCTTCCAGTTCATGGGATCCATTTTTTCTTTTCTTCGTTGTTCTTGTTGTTGTTATTGTTGTTGTTGTTGTTGTTTTTGCTGCTGCCGTTTTCACTACGGTTAATACGAAATCATTAAAATCGTGTATTGTCATTGTGTTGGTCTTCTTGTCTTACAGTTTGTGCCTCTTCTGTAGCTACCATGCTGGTAGTGCTATGGTTTCGTTATCGGAACTCAATTCTTAAAATAGAGATTAAAAAAACTGCCGGTTACTAATAAATCAATAAACTACGCAACACGAAAAATTTAGAAAATTCCTAACCAACCCGCGAAAGCATGAACGATTGCATGGTCTTTTCTATTCACACACACACACACACACACACACACACACACACACACACACACACACACACACACACACACACACACACGCACGCACGAACGCACGCACACACACACACACACACACACACACACACACACACACACACACACACACACACACACACACTACCGAAAAGCTTACAATGGAAGGTCTTTTATACTAACAACCCCAAAGCTTCCTCAAATCATAGGAATATCTCCCTCTTCAAAAATCACCACCTACCAAAAGCCAGTAGCTCTAGGAGCTGCCAATCGGTCCAATGCAAAATAGCTAGGAACACCCAATGGTTAAAACACTGCTCAGTCACTCGCGGCAAAACACTTAGGAACACCCAATGGTTAAGAAACGCAGCTCAGTCACTCGCGGCAAAATAGCTAGGAACTTCGTATGGTTAAGAAACGCAGCTCAGTCACTCGCGGCAAAAGAGCTAGGAACTTCCTATAGGTAAGAAACGCAGCTCAGTCACTCGCGGCAAAAGAGCTAGGAACTTCCTATAGGTAAGAAACGCAGCTCAGTCACTCGCCGCAAAATAGCCAGGAACTTCGTATAGTTTAGAAACGCTGCTAACTCACTCGCGGCAAGATAGCTAGGAACTCTTGTAGGTAAGAGAAACGCATCTCAGTCACTCGCGGCAAAAGAGCTAGGGACTTCCTATAGGTAAGAAACGCAGCTCAGTCACTCGCGGCAAAATAGCCAGGAACTTCGTATAGTTTAGAAACGCTGCTAACTCACTCGCGGCAAGATAGCTAGGAACCTCTGTAGGTAAGAAACGCAGCTCGGTCACTCGCGGCAAAAGAGCTAGGAACTTCGTATGATTAAGAAACGCAGCTCAGTCACTCGCCGCAAAATAGCCAGGATCTTCGTATGGTTTAGAAACGCTGCTATCTCACTCGCGGCATGATAGCTAGGAACTCTTGTAGGAAAGAAACGCAGCTCAGTCACTCGCGGCAAAAGAGCTAGGAACTTCCTATAGGTAAGAAACGCAGCTCAGTCACTCGCCGCAAAATAGCTGGGAACTTCGAATGGTTTAGAAACGCTGCTAACTCACTCGCGGCAAGATAGCTAGGAACTCCTGTAGGTAAAACGCAGCTCAGTCACTCGCGGCAAGATAGCTAGGAACTCCTTAGGTAAGAAACGCAGCTCTGTCACTCGCCGCAAAATAGCCAGGAACTTCGTATGGTTTAGAAACGCTGCTAACTCACTCGCTTTTTGTGTGTTGTCTTGGAGAAGGGCAGAAGAAGTTCCAGTGAGTTTCAACCCATCAGCTGTGGATAGAGGGAGGTGTGCAGGGGACGGGGGGGGGGGGGGGGGGGGGGGGGGGGGGGTGTAACTGAGTTCTGGCACCTTGCGGCTCCTAGAGTCAGTCTGTGAGTCAGGGGCCAGCACTTTCAATTGCCTGGCTTCCCGAGCCTGGAGACACAGAGTCCTGTGGGCGTGAGGATGACAGATTGATTGAAGATGAAGGAATACCACACGGCAACGCCGTACGCATAGACTTCAGTCTGAAACTAAAAACAGAGACGTCTCCAGAACTCCGACCTCTGCTCAAAGCCAACAACAACAACACAACAACAACAAAAGAAGAAAAAAAAACAGTCCTGACTCCTGACTTTTCTGGGCCCTGAATACCACAATCTGTGCAGGTTTTGGTCCGGGAGACAGGGGCTCTGACGTCACCTGCATGAAGAGTAACCCCCCCCCCCCCCCTTTTTTTTTTTTTTTTTTGTTTGTTTTTTGTTTTGTTTGAGTATGGTAGTTTTGACATGGATAACAACACATACTACCACAAT
>JADBJO010021828.1:7500-28901 GCA_016801955.1 Conus betulinus
CTAGAACATGATTGTCCATGGAGGACACGACACACACACACACACACACACACACCACACACACACACACACACACAACACACACCTCACGCAACGCACGCACGCACGGCACGCACGCACACACGCACACACCACAACACACACACACACACACATATCACGCCGCACGCACACACACCACGCACGCACGCACGCACGCACGCACGCACACGCCAACACACCACACACACACACACACATACACAATCGCACGCACGCTCGCGCGCGCACGAACACACACACACACAACACACACACACACCACACACACACACACACACACACACACACACACACTCATACACACACACACGAACACACCTGGCGCGCGCGCCCGCATTTACAGGTATTGCTGTGTAATTCCTCAGTTATGATATTGAAAACAGCCAAACCACCTAATACAATAGTTAGTTCGCCTCGTCGCAAAATGGTGCACATGTCTTGAGAGAGAAGAGAGCGAGAGAGAGAGAGGAGAGAGAGAGAGATAGGAGAGAGAGAGAGAGAGAGAGAGAGAGAGAGAGAAAATGATGTATATGGAATGGTGAGTTATGATGGAAGCATAGGATGTTGATGGGGTGGGGGTTGGGGGGGGGGGGGGGGGGGGGTCATAGTGAAGAGGAAAAATTTGAAGAAAAAATGTTTGAAATGGAGGGGTACCCGTGTGTATTTGAGCCCCAAAATTTAAAGCTGTCAAATGCCAGATCAAGAGCAGGATGCATAGGAAGAAAAAAAATGATGGAACCAAAGAAATGNTCACACACACACACACACACACACACACACACAACCACACCGACCACCCACTCACACTGCACTGACTGCTGAAACCATTTACTGTCAGATTAACATATTGTTTGTTCTCACACACACACACACCAACACACACACAGAGGATAAATAAAAAATGTATATGCAGCAGAACCAAGCCCATCGAAGTAGAAAGCCTTCTTCTTCGCATTTGTTGTGTCGAGTTTATTTGGAACGCTCCGTCATGACATGACCAGATTTTGCTTTTATTTAAAACAAATCGCAGAAAAAACTAACTGCCCATTTCAAAAATAAGATACCCATATTTAGGTAAACAAAAGAACAGAACTAATGCTTATTCAAGACATGCCCAAAACAACCAAAAAAAAGGAAAATATTTCGTTAAGTTTGCCTTCTCCGCTCTGGTGACGTGCGGCATGCGGTGTTTGTGTGTGTGGGTTCAGGCATGTGTGCATGGTGTGGTTGTGTGTGTGCAATGCGCGCTTATGCATGTGTGCTGCATGGGTTTGTGTGTGGTGGTGTGGTGGTGTTTTGTGTGTGGTGCGTGCACACAACTGATGTCCACTCAGGCTTCAATCACTGTCCTAGACTAACGTGGTTTTACTTACGACAATATGCCAGAAGGAACGCTTCCCTTTTGTCCCTGAAATGGAACACTAAAGAAAGCTGCGTTTACCTGAAAACCCACCTCAATTCTCCCAAAAGTAAACCAGCACCTGTTGGCAGGATGTATCCAAAAAGAAATTACCACAGAGATACTCATACAATGTGCACAGAGCAGTATTCCAAATTCACTTCCACAAAGTGAAAACGTCTAAACACCTTGGTTTACTTTCGAATGCCGACATATTACAAATGAATCCAAACGAGCTCAGCTTTGGGTTTCTCACAGACCATCAGCGCCTAACACTCAAGCCCATCAAAAACTGCTATCCAAGTCAAGACATACTTTTAAAAAACAAGCAACATCAGTCTCCGAGAGACCTTTGCTCCAAGCTGCCTTCAAAAACCCCAGAAAAAAATCTGGTAAATTATAAAGAAAATCGAACGGGAAAGCACAGACCCATCCATTTGTCACATGAAGGGTTTGCAGATGCCCAACTTGCAACCAAACAAGCCATTGCTAATCTGCTGGCCTCCACCACTGAATGAAATTCAGCTCTTCATAATTACACCTTTTGCTTTCTTGAAAAAATAACAACTGAAGAAAAATCAACACCCTGCAACTTTTCCTCGGACAACACCAACGTCTACTTTCTGCCATTTTTAATCAATGAACTGAAATCAACTCTGCAAACCTGTAGAAATTCTGCTCCTGGCCTTAATGATGTCTGGGAGCCAGAATAACTCGAGTGGTAGAGCACTGGACTTGTAATCTTGTTGATCCTGGGTTGTGGGATTGAATCTCTGCAGTGCTGTCTCGGTAGAGGGGGATTTTTCCCTTGGAGCTGACACTGGTTTCTGACTCCATTTCCAATGCAGGCCTCAAATTAAAGACTATAAACCGAGGTTCCGTGTGTGAAGGCACCCATAACATCTTGCACACACATGAAAATCCCATCAACCAGCTTTTGGAAGAGAGAACCCATTTTGGCCATTGGTATGGATGACATGTTACACATAGCATGCACCCTGCAGGAGAAATGGAAAGAATGAAGGAACTAAGGAAATCGAGTGAATGATATTGACTACAGGACATGAGGAAACAACTGAATGAAGTGCCAGCTGGCAGTTCTTCAGTCGGCACTACCCAGGTAGACAGCCTGTTGTGTAACCGTGTTGGCATTGTAAGTGCTTAGATCTTGTCCTCTAGCCAAGGACAGGCGCTATGTAAGTATTTATGATAATGATAATTACCACTTTTATAAGAGTCTCCCTGAAACCTATCTCCAACCCTTCTAAAAGTATATAATCATACCTGGATCACACTGTCAGGTACTTTGTGCCCTTTTTTTTTCACGACTGACTTGACTGTGCTTCAAAGGCTTATTTCTGGGCTTACAATTTGGCTGCTTTTCTTCTGCCATCATAGATTTTCCTGACTTCAGACTAAAGGCCACCCTACACGTCTGAAATTTAGCAGAAACAGCCATGATTTCAAACAAACAACAAAAACACCAACCCACCTTTTCCTCGTGAATACTGGGCCTTGATTGCAACTTTCCTATGGATACCTATGTTTATTCTATATTACAGTGAAAATGTGTATGACCCACTGTACAATTTGTCATATTTCAATAGATTCTATGTGATATGGGCAAATAAAAGGCCTGACAACTGCTCCCCTCATCCGCCTCAGTTCTTGGGCAGCTGAAAACATTCCTAGCTCCTGCGCAAAAGCTGTTGTTTCTTCATAACTCAGTAGAACTGTAAACAGAGCGCAGCAAACGAATTTGCCATTAACCTGATATGTGGACAGTCAAGTAAACTGAAGAGGAAGAAACAATTCTACTGGGGGCAGTATGAACGTCTGGATCAATGAACAGAGAAATTAAGAAATACTGCTTTTTCAATGTTTCTTTTCCCCCAACTGGAACCAGCATTGTGAATCATACTTTTATATTAAAGAAAACATGACAGCAACAACATGACAACAAGGAATGCGGCGTATGCCTAAACAACAGCCGGACAATCTGCCAATGGCGTTGTGATTCATAAAACTGTAGCTGCGCCACAACAGTTTTCAGAAGGCTCAAATGTCCAAGACCTCTCCAGACTTGTCCTGACCAATCACCCGACTGTCACGATTCCACACAATGCTGGCCCTGTATATGTTCATGCTTTGCAAGGGTTACTCAACCATCATCTCTGTAGCCAGTCAAGGCCTTAAACACATGACAGCACTAGCTACGCTTCACCACACACTATGCGCCATCAAAATTGGAAATGTGAAAGATGCTTCTAATGCAATATGTCTCCTGCGCTTTACGTTATTCTTGTATGTTAATTTTCTTAGCATTTTTGAGGACTTTAGTTGTCTTCTGACCCTTCAGTCCATGCTAAACCCTTGACTATTTGACGGTGGTCTACAGTAAATACACACAAACCACAAAACTGAAGAACTGAATCATGATGACAGCTCCTAACCAATTTGAAGTTTTCTGCATGGAACTGAGCAAACATCAAGGGAAGCAAGTGCTGCATGAATCTGATCTAATCTTCATTCCCCCCTTCCTCTCCCTTCTCACACACACACACACCACACACACACACACACCACCACACACACACACACACACACACACAACACCACACACACACACACACACACACACAGAACAGAGAAACACACACACACCATCAATATTTGCACATTTCTTAAAAAGTGCATTCAAATATATCTCTCCTCAAATATGGCGTTGCCCATTTCTTTCTCAATGTAAGGAGCATTTTCTTGCTCATTTCATGAATAAACTTGAGGTGTTCACTTTCTGTGAAATAGGCAAACTATCCACACATTTCATGAAATTAGCTACACATGTGACACAACACATGCACTTGCTTTCCATGAATGATGTATGAACTTCGTAATGCGCAATGATCTCTGAATAAGGACTTCAACGGCTATAGGTAAGGACACTGGAGGAATCTTTTAAATTTTCAGCGCATCTGAAAGCTGAATTCACTTCTGTACTAAGATACATGCACTTGTGATGTGTGTTACTACATGCATACCCCGTGATTTAAAGTTGTCAAATCAGAATGAAGCAGAAAGAACTTTTTGAGCAAGCATGGCTGGCACAGAAAAAGGGAAATGATTGTGAACAGTTGTCAAATGGGAAAGTTCCAGTCAAAAGCCATTCCCATGTTGGGATTCCTGAAAAAGGGTGACAACCTAGGTCAGGCATTGTGCTGTGAAGACTGGGCTTCCACTGTTGAATGTCGTGACAGCTAGAAGAGCCAGCTGCACCATCACAAGGCTCGTACACATGGGTTACAGGGATAGTGTGTTCTGGGCACTTTCTTTTTTTTTTTTTTTTCTGTTTTTAATCAAATTTTAATCAAATAAGCATAGATGTTACAGATGCATCAAAAGAGGACAGTGCGCAGAGATTTCAACGCATAATTGGCATGCAAACTGTAGGACACAAAACTACATACAGCAAAGTATTCCTCATCATTCATAGCAATTTAAATGAAAACAATAGAACATAAAGAAGAAAACGTACATGAAAAACAGTTGACCTACTATGCAAATGTTTGACAATTAAGTAAGGCTTACATTGTAAAACACACAACATTTTGTTGGAAGCTGGTTATCTCATATATTGGAACTGTGTGGAATTTTGTTCTGTTGTATATAACTTTTTAAAAAAAAAGTGGGAAGATGGCTAAGAAAAAACTACATGTATCTCACCCTCTAGTGAGGGTTATCAATAAAAATAATAATGAGAATTCAACAACCAAAGATTTAGGGCATAACTGTTGGCTAAAAGCATTTTCTCTGTGGGAAAACATTGGAGTTACTCTTCTATTTTTCAGAAACCAACAGGAGAAGTTGTAAGCAATAAATGTAATTGTCAATACAACAGTCACCAGAGCAAAGACTGGCAATGTCATCATACCTTAAGTAGTTTTCTACTAAATGGGAACTTATCTAAAGCTTATGCATTGTTTTTCTGAGCACTTTCATTCGATCATAATGTATGACGATTGTGTGTACCTGTGAAAAACCGGAACCTGAGTCGTTCAGGAGCCTCTCCACCTTGATATCCCGCTGCATGCAAAATGGCGCATGTGTGTTCTAAGTCTGGCTGCCTGTCAGCTGATGTGTCTCCATAGTTCTTCCCAGCAGCCCGCATCACTCCGCAACAATTTTTTGGAGACGTTCTTTCCAACATCCATGGCAGCCTTGGCAATTTCAGCAATAAACAATAACAGCAACAGACATGACAACAATGTTACTATGACAACAACAGCAAACATCAACAACAGCAAGAGATCTGACAACAAAGTTTCCTGATATGGCCAATATCAACAGCTACATGATAATATGGTGGACAATGTTTCCTCTCTCCCTCTCTCTCTCTCATTCTCTTTCTTTTCTTGGTCTGTCTTTCAGTCTGTCTGTATGTCTTTCTTTCTCTCTCTCTCTTTCTCTGTGTCTCTCTCTCTTCTGTGTCCATCTATCTGTGTGTCTCTCTCACCTTGACCTGATGAAGAAGTAGTGTGCTCGCATTGTCGTGCTCCAAACTCTGTGGATAAAGCAAAAAATACACATTGTGACTATTTTCTTTTGTTTCTTTTCACTGCGGAAGGATCCACATACATAATCAACATTTTTTTTTTTTTACCTTTTTTTTTTTTTTTTTTTTTTTTTTTTTTACGTGAGAACTGATAAATGGTATCCACTAAAAAGCTGAGCATTCTTTTTTCTCTAGTGCACCGTATTTGAAATCCCTCATGTAAACAAGCAGATGAATTCCAGGTGTATGATATATAAACTCGCAGAGGACAAGTGTTTAACTTGCAGCTAGTTCAGGAGCTACATGGTGCTCAGGGTGGCGGTGCTTGGGCCTCAGTTTGTAAGAGACAGTCTTGCCTCAGAACGGGCCACAGAGAACAGCCAGACACTTATGACAGCTTTGACACTACTACTGCTACTAGTCCTGGACACTCAGACACTGACAGAGTGAGAGACTCTGACTAGGAGCTGATAGTACTAAAGAGGACTTGGAAAAATTCCTGACAGACCTCCAAGCCAGTGTCTGGACTGACCCCGGTGAAGTAGGGTGCATGTGTGTGACAATGCGAGTGCTGAATCATATAAACAAATACTCCAAAGTGTGGGTATACACTTTATGACAAATACTCCAAAGTGTTGGTATACACTTTATGACAATGTTGCTGCCTATCAAATTAACCACTGTCAGCAATGCAATATTATGTTCTTTTCAGTTTTTTCTTTTTCATTCATTCTTTACTTATTTTACTTATTCATTTCTCTTTACTTATTTACTTATTCATTTCGCTGATTTACTAAAGTCCTGTAGCATGTGAAGTTGAAATAATATGCAGACTGTGGTTTGTACTTCAACAAACTTCGCATTTTTTTTCATGATCGGCTCAGTTCAAGAGATCTTTTGGACCTCAGATTACAAAACTTTTGTTTTGTTAGTCAAGGAAAACAATCTGTTGACATCGTATCAGCGTATGCTGGGCATTAAAAATCACTCCTTATCATAGGAAATGTTGACTGTTAACAGGACAATGTCATTCCTAGTAGCGATGACAATGAACCCTGCAAGGCTCCAAATGAGGAGACTATTATGTAATCAACTTGGACCACAACGGATGCAAGGAAACTTTTCACTCATGAACCACAATTATGATTTATCAGAATGTCGTCACACACACTGACCGCTCGTCCCAGTATGTCAGCGTCTGGCCTTTCTCACAGCTTTATTGAACAGATCAGTGTACACCCCAGTAACAAACCTCTGACTGAAATGACCCACTTTGTACAGGAACACAATCACCCATGTATCAGCATGTCATAAAAACATATAATGAATGAATGAAGGAGGTTGCATGAGAAAATGTGTCATCACTGCGCTGAAAAGAGACACATGCTTTAGCATGTTTACTATGTTGTTTTGTGGATTTCCAGCTTAAAAGGGAAGAGGGGGAGGGTACTGTGGGGTGAAATGTGGCAGAAATGCCTTGAGAGGCACACATTCGAACAAACATGATCTCTTGTCAGTTTTGTTTCCCCGCATATGCATTTTGTTGCAGAGCTATATTTAGTTCTAAAAGCATCCAGTTTCAATCGATGAAATACTGAAACGAAGTTTCTGTATTGATGCATATCATAAATGTGCAGATTTTGGATGCTTTTTGAAATGATCAATACTAAAAAGAGGGTTATTTTGTGTCTGAACATGAGTAACAGCTTTGTTTCTGCCCATTTCTGAAATATTCCCAAGCTGTTTGTTTTAAAATTTGTTGACTCTCTTTCAAAGTGAACGGTATGGAAATAGTTTGTACCCTCGTTCCATTTTCAGCGCCTTTTTTCGCACATCTGTCAGCAAGTTCATTGCCCGAAATTCCACAGTGTGAAGGAACCCAGAAGAAAGTTATATCTGTTCTTTACATATCAAGACGTGGATTAAATGTTGAATTTCCTTCAAAATAAAGTTATCTGAATTTGAATTAAAAAAAACTTGATCGATTGTAACACTGACAGCGAATCTACACAAAACAACACTTGAAAAATTGACTGCGGTAAATCAATTAGAAATGTCAACGCCATAAGTATCGCTATCATTTCAGCTACGAATATGGAGCGATATTTTCCAATGAAATATGCTTTTTGTACTTTCAGCGATGGAATAACAAATGCTGACCCGGCCTCTTTGTTACTCATCAACGATCCATCTGTGTACACCTTAAGATGGTTAGAATATCTATCTTGCATTTGCATCTTCGTTAAATAAGACAAGATGTAAGGCTGATCTGCTTTCTTTGTATCAGTGTAATCAAGATCAAACTGTCCCCAATGTGGAGTAAATAAAGGACAGGTAGCGATGCTCAACAATGTGGAACTGTGTGTGTGTGTGTGTGTGTGTGTGTGTGTGTGTGTGTGTGTGTGTGAGTCTCTGTGTGTGTGTCTCTGTGTGTGTAAGAGTGGTGTGTGTGTGAGTGTGTGTGTGTGAGTGCGTGTGTGTGTGTGTGTGTGTGCATGCGCGTTTGTGCTGTGTGTGTGTTATGTGTGTTTTTTGTGCAAAACCAGCATGCATGTACATGCATGTATCAGCATCGGCTGTTAATCTGTTGGTGCTGTATTGAAAATGTTTTTTTAAGGCAAATTATCATACAGTAAACACATATGCTAACTATGAACAGAGGGGGAAAAAATAATAGCCTACTTCTTCAAACAGTTTCCACAAATTCTTCAGACTGAGGAAGCCATGTAGGTTGATATCGAGGTCCAGAAAGAGCTGAACAAACTCCCCTTTCAAGTCCACAAGGCCCTCCTCATTGAGGTCTTCTCTGCATCCTCAGACTGCAAGCACTCACACACACACACACACACACACACACACACACACACACACACACACACACACACACACATCAATATAGACTCAGATGAAGTATCTGTAATAATAAGCAACAAAAAAAGAACAGCCAAGAAACATAGATTGAAAGGGGTACAGACAGAAATGAGAAAAAAAGAACAAGAGAGAGAGAGGGGGAATTATGTATATGTGGTGTGTGTGTAATGTATATATATATATACATATATATATATATATGTGTGTGTGTGTGTGTGTGTGTGTGTGTAGAGAGAGAGAGAGAAAAGAGAGAGAGAGAGAGAGAACTGAACTGAACTGAACACTGAATAGTTTCAATGTCATTAGCCTTGATGACACGGGGATACAAAGTAAAAAGCAAATAATGCAAACAATAAACCCACAACGAACATGAATTGAAACAATGCTACTATCTCAACATCCATGGATGCATTCACACATGAAAAGCAATAGTAAATGCCAAACTCTACCATCCATCTATAACTACATTAAATGTATGTATTAGAGAGACAGACAGGCAGACAAACACAGAACAAGAAAAAAAGAAAGAAGAAAAAAAAAGGAGAATATCAATGACAATGAAAACTGAAAGAAACAACAACAAAATGGCTTGACAAAAATGAGGAGAAATGAAAAAAAAAAAAAGAAGGAATGATGAACAAAGGAGGAAAATGAAACAGACAGAAGGAAACAAAAGAGGAATCGACATCAATTTGTGAACATTTGTATGTGTGCATGTGTGTGCGTGTGTACATAAGTGTACTTCTTTGCAGATTTGCAGCCCATGTGTATACAATTATACATGAATGAATTTGAGTGTTTCATCACCATGAATGTTGCCTGACGTTCTAATAATATCTAGTAATCTGTTTAACATCATCAAACAACTGCTAGGTAATTCACTTTTTTGTATTTAAGTACGTTCACACACACACCCACACACACACACACACACTCACACACACACACATGAATGCATGCACACAAGCTAACTAACATATACAGGGGTGCAAGTCCTCTGAATTAAACTGGAATTCTGGAATAAGAAAATTTTGAAAACTGCCCCCAAGCCAGCAAGTCCCCGCTTGCACTTATGCAGGACCTCAGTTCAGTGAGATTTCACTGGGACGCTTTCCAGTATCTAGATATTTTGAAAAAAAAATAATTTCTCCCTAGCTCATCTTGAACATACTTTTATTTCATGACTCAAATTTGAATATAATTCAAATGGTCTGGAATGAAAATTAATGACCAGTGTAACCGTCATCTACTTGGTGTATAGTTATATAATCTTAAAGAATAGTCATGATACTGAACCCTAGGCTGCACACCAAAAACTAATGCACCAAGACCTTGCTAAAAGCCGAGTACTTACAGACAGGCACAATCATATTGTTTAGCCAGGTGTTTAAACTGTGCATGAATTTCTTGATGACCCTTCACTGACAGAATGTTTTGTTTGAGAGTTACCTCCCCCCTTATCTCTGTTGAGTGATGAATCTTGATTATTTCATGTAAACTCTTCAAAATGTGAATGCCCCAGAACCTATATGATTATTATATACACGTCACTGAAGTAACAAAAATGAATGTGTTTTATTTGTTACAACTATAGTGGCAGAAAAGCCCATATTTTCTCTAAACTGATATTTTGCACAATTAATCTTGTCGCCATTTTTCATCCTCTGCCAGCCAAACCTTGAGTATCTCTTGACTTTGCAAAAGGTATGAGAAAACCTAGAATCAAAAAAACTTACAATAAAAGTAAAGCATGTAAGCTCTCATTTCGTATACTGCCTGCCTAGGATATTCTCCGCACAAGCTTGCGACTAATGAAAAGACTGACTGTGCTGACCTCTCTTGAACAGTCACCTTCTTTGTTCCACTCTGTCGTTGTCAGAGGTGTTTTGTGCTAAACTGTCAGTCTACGAAATTCAGACTTCCAGATCGAAATTTTGTTAATGACTCCATTTCTACGATATATACAACTGAAAATGTATAAAAATCATGATGGGAAGTCCGTTTCAACAGAGTATTTTTTTAATCGAAAATCATATCAAAAGCTCATGTCAACACGCAGGTGAGGGGAAAGCCAGTCGTTTTTTTTGTATCATTTTAAGGACAAAGTTCTCTGCTCAGACACAGTCTTGTGTAATTAAATTATATGTGAGAAAAGAGTGAAATGCCTGGTATTCATTCACTATGAAATTACTGTGCTGTGTTGGCAATTATTATCACAATATAGAAAAATATGACACAGATCATTAACAGTGGGTTCATTCTCTGACTTTAATCACTAATGATTTCATAAAACAACAAAATTATCAAATGCGACATGCTTCGTTTTATTCCTTGGGTTCTAAGGTTTTCATCAATGATAAATATGTATGAATGCTTTGAACAGATGGCAATCCAGTCAAAACAGAAGCTGTGACAGACAGAACAAATTTCTGTCAGTTCATGCCTCACCAGGCCCGTTTTGTCTTTCAAAAAGACTTGCAGACTCAGCCTAACTAAGCAGGTGCCATGTAAACTGTTCATTTCAGTTGGAATTTGACTGCAGTTTTTTCATATGAGCATTCTTTCTTCAATAGGATCAGGGAAAAGCTGTGTGCAGGCTGCACACCAAAAAATCAATGCGCTAAGGTTTTGCTTAAGAAGTTGAATACTTATAGATAGGCGCAATTATTTTGCTGTGA
This sequence comes from Conus betulinus, assembly GCA_016801955.1. Taxonomy (NCBI): domain Eukaryota; kingdom Metazoa; phylum Mollusca; class Gastropoda; order Neogastropoda; family Conidae; genus Conus; species Conus betulinus. The sequence goes on from JADBJO010021828.1 coordinate 19,043, forward strand.
GAATTTTTGTTTTGTCTGAAAGTTGTTTTTACTTCTTTTATTTCATATGTCTATCAATGTACATGCCAGGTGTGTTCCAAGCAGACAAATTAATATGGAAGTGATGGAACTGTTCTGGGGAGACCACATGGTGTAAAGATAGGGTCGCAGGTGAGTTGCGAAGGCCTGAAATGTGATGTCAGGTAAGAAGTAGATCATGTATTTCTAGACTGTGAATGATTTCATTGGCAGAAATGCTTTAAAAGCAAGTGAAATGATTGGCGGAGGGCTGTTCATTCTATCTATTATCAGAGTTTTCAGTTCAAATTTCAGCTACACCTCAAAACATTTACATAAAGTATATAGCCATTTAGTGCAAAATCCTCATTGTGGGTCTGGCCTCAGTCAGGAAGGTCTTAAAAATCAGTCCAGAAACAAACTGCCAGTCAGTTCCAGAAACAAACTGCCTCTCAGTCCAGAAACAAACTGCCTCTCAGTCCAGAAACAAACTGCCAGTCAGTCCCAGAACAAACTGCCAGTCAGTCCAGAAACAAACTGCCTCTCAGTCCAGAAACAAACAGCCTCTCAGTCCAGAAACAAACAGCCAGTCGGTCCAGAAACAACAACTCAGTCAGAAACAAACAGCCTCTCAGTCCAGAAACAAACAGCCTGTCGGTCCAGAAACAAACTGCCTCTCAGTCGGAAACAAACTGCCTCTCAGTCCAGAAACAAACTACCTCTCAGTCCAGAAACAAACTACCTGTCGGTCCCAGAAACAAACTACCTGTCAGTCCAGAAACAAACTGCCTTCAGTCCAGAAACAAACAACTCAGTCCAGAAACAAACTGCCTTCAGTCCAGAACCAAACAAACAAAAAACTCAGAAAATACAGTCCACATGGTCATAGCTTTCTGCCATTTATTTTCTTGCATTCTCTTTTCATTTTTCTTCCCGATTCACTGAGAATCCAAATGACAGTGGGTGTGTAGACTGTTGCCATTTCTAGTTAATCTGTTTTCAAAGATATCGTCTTTAATTCATTCTAGATTTTGACATTTCAGAATTCTTCAGTACTACACAGCCCATTGTGATAAATTTTCAGGATTATCAGGATGGATGGGATGGTCTTAATCCAAATTCAGGTCTGGTGGGACAGCCCCGATTCATATTCAAGATTGGAGACCCACCCCCCACTTGCATCCTGCATACACAAACACAACACACAGCACCCCACCCACACAACACATGCGAAAGAGCGAAGAGAGAGAGAGGATGAGGGTCATACACACACACCCCACGCCAGCGAGAGAGAGAGAAAGGCAGTCACCACACACACACACACACACACACACACACACACACACACACACACCACGCACCTGCCATATTTCAACATTGATTGAGCCCAGAGACAGGTGATCTTTAACAAAGTCAAGGCAGTTTCCACTTCACTGCAGAATCCAGCTGAACAGGCAGAGCCTGGTAGCTGCAAGTCAAAAACATCATGTGCTGACACAAACACAGCCTTCACCACAAGGCACATAGCTGACACACACTCACAAGTTTCTGTCTCTTTCAAAGGCAGCAACACCTTGCCATTGCAAGAGTAGTCATCCTGGTGTAGGAAATCATTGGACTACACCAGCTGCAAGTGGAACATGATCTAAAAAGCATTAAATACTATCCCAAAACTAGATGAACACTCACGTCAATATGAGAAAGTGTGAGTTGTCGACACTGAATGAGAAGATTGATAGGATCCATGAAGAAGACAGATACAATAAAGTTGAAACTGAACTAAAAGATGCTAGAGCCAAATACTTCCAAATCATGTGAAAACATACAGCCTTCACTAGGCTCTGAATGAAGTTTTGAACTCCCACGGTCATGTGGCATTTAAAGGAATTGATTTCAACTGTGCAATAAAAAGTGTGCACTTCACACAAAGGAACGAATGAAACTGAATTGCAGTTGAGAAGTACCCAGTTATCACTCTCTGTGACAACCATCCTGAGAGAATGGGTTATCACACTGTTATTTCTGTTAGCACCTGGCATCTGTGATGAAGTACATGGCGATGGTATCTGTGAGCGTGTACATGTCGAGTATGACAACAGTCCTTGTTGAGTCAGGTAAGCATGGAAATAAAAAAGTATTTGAAGGCTCTAGCTTCATGTTTTGTTTGCTCACTTTTTAGCCTTATTTGTTTGCTCACTTTCCTTAGTACACACACACACAGATACAAAGATAGATATGTCACACCTTATATTGACAAATGAGTGGACTTAAAAAACAGACTACCCTCAATTGTGGAACCAACCAGCAGGGAGTAATCATGAACCATTCTTGGAAACGTGCGCCGTGGTGACACAGGATGCAGGGACACAACGGACATTCCATTCAGACATCAGGGACATAACTGCTCTCTCTGGCCGATGCCATTGAGTAATGGCCACAGGATGTGACACTAAACAACCTCCAAGGGAGCGTCCCCATGGATTTATCAGCCCCTATTTCATGGCTGCTGACCCACTGGCGAAAGACTCCACTGTCAAAGCACCTGCCGTGGGCATCCCGCAGCCTCACTCGCAGCTCTTCCGCTCACAGGTGAGAAACAGCACAATCCCAGCCATAGCCAAGTTTTCACCTCAAAGGTCTTGAGTATACACACCCACTTAAAAGAAAAGAACTAATCGCAGGAAGAGTTTGGATGAACAAAAGAATGGGAAAAGACAGGTATCCTTATAGCGGAAATGTAATTGCCTATCTCCTGCCTCTGTTTATCCTTCTACCAAGTTCGATTGCAGTCAGACCCTTACTTGCTGAGTTGACCCATATGTTAAGGTCTACCAACCACATGCACACAAAACTGCATGATGTACATATGTGAGTCTAAATGCCGAAGAGCATATTCTTTACGCTCCTTTGACGGCTCTATATATTTTTTCTAAAGTCTAATAAAAAGAAAACGAAACGAAGTGATTACATATAACACATACGAAACCAACACATTCAGAATGGGTTAAGCAGACCTTTCAGTATCAACACCAGCATGAGCTCACATGCACTACCAACATACCTGCTGACACACACATACAGGCATGGACAGTACAACACATGTGCGTAGCCCACCCCAACCTACCCTCTCGCCACCCCCCTTTTCAACTTCCCACCGCTCCCAATACACCCACATCTCCAAACACACCCAACATCCATACCATGTTCTCCCCCTCCTTCCCCCAGTCTATTTCTTCTCTCCATCCCTATCCCACATGTCTCCCTGTCCCCTTCCCTACCTGTCACTTCCCCTGTATACACATACACACACCAGCACACAATGCAAAGAAGCCTTCACACAGTGAACTGGATGAACAGGAAGAATGAGACAGACAGGGATCCTTACATAGGGCACAGCGGAGGAGAGTGAAGAAGAAACACTTCGTCAGCCTTCTCTGTAGATTCCTGCTGCTCCACGTCGAAGAAATGGATCTACAAACGTACAGTACAATTCAGTCTCAGACCATATCTACACCCAAAGATCTTTCGAAATTATCATGTAATCCAAACCAGTTGTCTGATTTTATATTTCATTTCAGGGTTTTCTTTCGTGTGAAAGTAGTTTGGTTTCATCAACTTCATCAACTATTCTTGTTTGATAAATCATGAATAGTAATAATATAGTATCTGAGTAGTGTCTTTCTTCCTAAAAATTACACATTGTGCTTTCATACACCACTGATGTCTTCATTCACTCACATGTAATAACTAACTTCATACAGAATTTTACTGAGTACACAAATGCATGGCTGAAAAGATAAGTTTTTTAAACTGTGCTTTTAAAACAGGTAAGGTATACAGATTTTGTTTAAAGTGTAAGGCAGTTAGTTTTCAACAGTTTGGGTAGCGATGTTAAAGCAACAGCTCACAATTTTAGATTCTGCCTCAGGATCTCTAGGAGTTTCTGACCCGTAAGGGCAGAAGGGAAGTGACTGGCCGTTACAGAGCCTAGAGGACAGGCACTGTGGAAAAGCACATCCATCCAGAGGTGAGGTAATGTTGCTTACAGCCCAGCCGACCGCAAACACATCAAAGAAACTGGAGGCGAGACTACTCAGCTTGCACTGAAGGCAACATTTTAACAGGCAGCCAGTGAAGCTCCTTCAGCCAGTAGTGTGATGTGATCTCGCTTTCTTTCACGACCCAAGAGCCATGCTGTGCTGTTTTCAGTTCAGTGATGCCAGGAAATCTGTTCTGGAGCAAACCAAACCAGTAATGGCGACATTCATGGAGCTGAAAAGTAACCAGAGAACTTAAAAAATCTGGCTGTTGAATCAGTTGAAAGGCAGTTATGGACCTGGGGCAACACGGTGGTAGTTTCTAAGAAGGATGTTGTGACACATACTGCTGATCTGACCCTGCAATTGAAAGTGTCATGTTAGGCTTTCACCTCACATATATGTGGGGCTGGGTGGTAGCGGGACTGCAGAGATACTGAGGGAAAGGGTAACAGAAGCAATAAAGCAGAATAAAGGCAGGGAGCAGTGCAAATGAATTTGTATATTTTTCTGGTCAGTCAGCAATGAACATAAATCATGTTAAAAGACAATCCGACTCTCTCCCTCCCTTACACACACACACACACACACACACACACACTCACACTCACACACACACACTCACACACAAACACACACACAAGCACGCACACACAATGTGCAACAAACACCATACACACTCCAAACAAGCACACTCTCATGCCAATAGCCCATAATATCTAACAGCCTGACATCTGATTGGTCTTTGGAGTGATAGCAATCACACAGATGCAAATAATCTTGCCTGAAATAACTGACACCTCTGAACAAAGACAGAAGCACAACACCGCCAAACGAAAGAATAAACAAATTAAAAAACAACACAACATGTTCCAACCTATTTGGTCTTCTTCTGACATGACAAATAAATTGAAGACAGCCCAAACGAAAAAAATGACCAGTCCAGTCCCTTATCTCTTCGAACTTGTGCGAAAAGGCTACAGGATGGAAAGATGCTAAAAGGGAAACAATACTGTTTTAAAATCACGATAACGATAATGAAAGAGAGCATATACTACTGCTGGTACTAATAATGTTAACAGTAATGGTAATCACTTAATCATAACACAAACAATGATCATGCTGATTGTAATAATAACAATACGAACAGAATGAGAGGAGTTAGAGGGCGTCACAACTCAAGACAGAGGAAGACAATTTATCTACAAATCGGGAGAAAAAAAAAAAGAAAAATGTGGGAAAGTTGTAAACCAAAGATATAAATGCTGATTTACAAAAAGTAAGAAAACACAAACTTTCATAAATTAGTGCTGGGAACGGACAACAGTAATGACTTTAAATCAATTCTACAAATGATCTATTTTTTGCCTGTGTGTTTTTATTCACACCAGCAGAATGCAAGAAATTGTAGTATCTAAAACCATTTCTGTCTAATTCTCTCAAAAGAAAATTTTCTTTTTTCCTTTGAAAAAGATTTTGTTATGCACCAGATATGCTATTAATCGTTGTTTTGTTTTTTGTTTTTTTTTGCTTCCTTTGTGGAGGAGCTTCCTTTGGTTTTTACGTTAAGCACAGGGAAGGTGTTTGAATCTCACACACATGGGGTGGGAAAGATTTCCACATGTTGTGAAGCTTAGCTTTGGGCATAGAGCACTTGTTCGTTCAGGGAAATATCCAATCAAAGTCCTTACCTTGAAGTTGGCAACTTGCTGATCAAGAGACTACTTCTGTCTAATCGATCTGCATACCAGGATACAACACCCAGTCCATATCTAGTTTATGTGTATTTTTTCAAAGAGAAAAAAAAAAAAATAGTCATGCTGTTTTCTTTGTTTGATTTTTTTTTTTTTTTTTATAAATGCTTTATGTTTTCCCACCATCTTCTTTTTTTTTTGTTTGTTCAAATCTTTTTTTTTTTTTTTGTACACTGGCCTCATGTTTACCCAACGCTCCCTGCCTGATTTACCCTTTTTCATGTGTGTGTAAGATAAGCTGAATTGCCGTTAGAACTGCTGAACACATTTTCTTTTTTATCTTTGACATGACACTGACAGCTGCCACTCTTTACCCCCCCCCCCCCCCCCCCCCCCCCCTCACACACTCCTTAGCGTTATTCGTTGACATCATTTTATGATGCTGATCTTCACCCCCTCAATTCTCTTTTCCCTTTCGTTCCCTTCCCTACATCCATCTGCCTGGCTTTTGTTGCATGCCAACATGATGATGAGACAATTTTTTTTTTTTTTTTTTTGCACTGCCATCTTCTGTGCCACCTCAGTGGCATTGCAACCCGTGCCTTGCTCATTATTCAGACACCCCCGTCCACAGCCACAACCCAGTCAGTCCCCCGCCGCAGCCCCGGCACTGGCAATCCACAGAGAGCAGTCAATGTCCAAGTCATCAAGAGGCAACCCATCGGAGACGCTGCACTGCCACCAAGTCACTTTGTGGTGTTCAGTGGTGCCTGTTCTTGATCCAAACATACAAACAGGACACCACCTACTAAGCCCCCTACTGACGTCAATAATTGCTTAGTCACAGAGCCAGTGTGAGTAAGCTCTCCCTCTAGAGGACATCACCTCATCCGTCCGACGACAGCCCCCATGGACTTGCCGATACCAGTGACTCTGATGGAATCAACCAAAGCCACAGACATGGAGAGGACATCAAATCTGAGGTCACCATGAGAGCAGGGCATGGTGGCCACAGAATTTGAGACTTTTTGTTTATTTATGCGATCAATAGGAAAGAGGATGATGAAGATGATGCTAAGGAGTTCCATTCCAGTCTGAGACTGCATGACAGGGCTGTACTCTACACTTCCTTTCATATAATATTATATCCCAGCGTCAACTTGGCCCAAGAGATTCAGACACCTGCAGTATTGGTCAGGAAATTTGAGCAACACCCAGAGATGCATCCTTCAGTGGATGAAACTCGATTGTGTGGTCCCCAGTCTTCCCAACTGAGTCCGTAGCAAAGTCAACTCTGGGTAGGAGCCCGGTTGGGGCAGAAAAAAATCCCACATGACTCTGATGGGAATTGAACTCACGAACCTCCCAGCCGGGAGTCTGCGACACTAACCACTTCGCCACGCAGCTGGTATGAGATACGAATCTGATGGCAACATTGTGGAGAAGTTTGACAGCATTGCAACACACATCACAGCAAGCTGACACCCCTCCTCTCCTTCCCCACGCAGTCTTGCTTTGTGGGTAACATTGCTTCAAACACTCCCTTATCTGATCATGCTGCGGTACCCTTGAATGGCCCGACTATTATTATCTCTACCATGCAAACTACTACAAAGCACTGGCCGTGGCAACACTCCTTCACTCATGTCATGAGCTCACACATGTCATGCACATGGTGGACACTGTAATTTCGACGAATCACTTAGGTTGCAAAGTGAGGCGACTGCAGGCGGAGATCTAAACAAATTTCTTAAAAGTAATTACAATGACTCTGCCAAATAATGTGGACAAACAAATCACAAGACAAAACACAATGCGTTTCGACCTTCTAGGTCTTCTTCAGGCAAGATATAACAATACTCAGGACATTGAAAATGAAGATAGAGCAATGAATTCAATACCCATCCTGTGCTGAATTCAACAAAGGTGATTGCTTGTTCTTCATTTTCATTGTCCCGAGCGTTGTTTTATCTTGCCTGAAGAAGACCTAAGAGGTTTTGAAACGCAACATGTTTTGTCTTTTTGATTCATTTATCCATGAAATTCGATGGAGTTATTACGTTACTTTTTTTAAAATTTATTAATCACATTAAAGGCTGAAAACCACCAAGATCTGTGAGACGGTTATCTTTGATCCAAACTGTACTGAGAAGTCTCCATCCACAAACCAGATGACTCATCTCTCACGCATGATCATTTTCACCTAATGTCATGATCCTCTGACAAGTTGTCAATCAGACAGACCACAGAAACATGATGGTAAGCTTTTGACCATCTAAAAAAAAAAAAATATCGATATCCTCACCAATTCACTGACCCACCGTAGGCTGTAAGACAGAAAACAGAATTTTCAGCACGCAAGACTCAACAGCGTTTATGTCATGAATGATCATCTCTGCTACTCTAAGATCCTGTGCCAAGCCTCACTGATTGTCCCAGAAGAAGCATAAATTGAATCTTAAATCTTGAGATTATGCATTGTTTGCGCTGGTGCCTCATATTTTAAAAAGATAACTTTATATCAATACTTGGTAACATCTGCTTAGATGATTTATGAACACTGTTGACTGTCTGAATACTTTGTAACTGGTGACTCTTAACTGACCTATATGTTGGACTAAGTGTATTCCTGTACCTGATTACACCACCTTTTTGACCACTCTGAACAGTTATTTCCCCTTTTATTGTATAGATCATTTTCTTACCGTCTCCCAGATCTACAATCCACTCAAGACCTGAGTGAAGAACTAATGCAGCGACTGAAAATTAAAGGCGATACAATTATGTTAGTTTTATTTCTGCCGGCTGAGACCTCCCACCCTTCCTGAAAGTCCAGATGGAAAGTGTGAGGATTCATCAAGCGTAATCCCTGGCACTCATCTACACAACCAGAACCTGTAACCTCCACAGACCCTGGGACCCTATGACTTCCTCAGCAACTGGCCCGCACACAAACACCATCTGGGCCATGTGGACAACCGACCAACCAGCAGCCCACAAGGGGTGTGACATCAACAAACACTGGACAAAATCTGCCCCCTTTTACCTCAGCTCCGTCCATGTGTACCAATGGACTCCAACTCAGATTAAAGGAACGTTCCCTCTCACAATGACTGTTCATGCTTACTGCAGCTCTGCTGACGTGCTTCTGGCTGGTGCGATGACAAATATCTCCTGAACAAGTTCAAGGCCAAGGAGTTTGTTGTTGTTGACTTCCAAAGGGAACCACCAAAGTCTGCTCCTCTATTCACAGAGGGAGAGGAGATGGAAGTTGTGGACCAGTGCAAGTACATGGGCTCCACCACTGACAGCAAGCCTGACAGGTCTGCCAACTCCAAGGCCTTGCTGAAAAAGGGGACCAGTGCCTCTACTTCAGGAGAAGCTGAACTCGTTTAGCGGCGAGTCCCAAGACTGCTTATCTCATCTACAGAGTGGAAGTTGAGCCAGTGCTCAAATTCTACAGCCCCTGACATCACAGCACAGAGAACGCACGGCCCGGCTGTCCAGGATCACCAACACAGCTGGCAAGGTGAGGGACCAGCCCCATTCAGCCTGATCCTACTCACGCTCTGTAGGGCAAGTTGCTAGGCAGCCCCTTGTGCAGTGACCATCTTGAACAGTGTGCTTTCCTGCATGTGCTGATGTCGTTGCTATGGACTAACTGATTGGTTTTATTGGACTACTTGCACTGGGACTGGGACAGAATGAATGTGGATAATGCTGTGTGTACTGGAGAGTCAGAATGGCCATATTAGCAGCGTTGTTACTGAGAGAAGCAGAATGAGAGATGATACAGGAAACCACCACCACCAACACAACAACAGGCACGTAACAAAACGAAACAGAACCCATCCCCACAGCCATTTATTTACCCGACAATACTCATTACAAAATAAAGGAGTGAGAGGGTCAGATCACCAACATCATCAGCACCATCACTATCACTCACCAAGTGCTTCTTAGTCCAACACTTTGCCAGCAGATCATCAATGTCGGCATCACCCCCAGTCATCACCCTGAATGTCACCTGGCACCTGTGTTGTGTCACCCATGGCCAGTGTCGAAGGCAAATGTTGCGAGGACCTGTTTGATTTAGAAACAAAAATGTCTGAAGGTAACTGAACTGGCAAT
>JADBJO010021829.1:0-11995 GCA_016801955.1 Conus betulinus
GTTGAACACAGCCTTCCCAATGTGTGCTATTTGCCTTCGCGTATTCCATAAACGGTTTTAGATTTCTAAACCTGTTTTTCTCAAGAGTTGCCACTTCTTTTTTTTTTTTTATTGTTTAGCATTACTGCTGGGAGCTGCAGCTGCTTTGTCACAATCTGAAACCTATTGTGATAGCTCTGCAAGAAACTAAAATTCAGAACCAGTAGAATTTTACTCTTTCCAGTTTTAATATTTCTCAAAAACCAGCTCAACCCACTGCAGATGGAGTAACTGGAGTGGACTCATCAAGTCTCATCTGTTCAACTCTATTAATTTAGATACTTCTGTTCAAGGTTTAACTGCAAATGTAACTTTGCATACAACAGTAACAGTGTGTTTTTTATATTTACCACCATCTAACAGTGTTGAAAAGAGCTGGTCAGCCTGATTAGAAACTTCCATGACCTTGAACCTCAACCCCAAGTGGGAGAGGACTAGAGGTGAAGAGCAGTGGTGCACCACTAGCCTGTTGAAAGGAACTGGGCCACTGTCATTGTTGACTGCACCAGATTTAATCTCTTTTTCATAAAGAAATTGTGTACAACAGTCCAAGAGTTTTTCAATATTCTGAACAGTATCCTAGGTAAAGTAATTAGTCACCCACTTCCATCAGTATGTTCTGTGCAGGGACACCTTAAAACATTTGCAGACTTGCACAATAAAGATGAGATTGATACACAACTGACCTGGTTTGTGTTGTTGTTCCACTATGACCAGCTGGTGGAAATATGTACTGTTTTCTGGTTCTGCCGTAATTTGAGCCTGTCACTGTACAGTCTATAAAAGAAGTGTGTGTGTGTGCGTTGATCTGAAGACATGTGAACTCAACCCCCATTCCATTCCCACTACTACATGATTGGCTTTGTGTCTTGTGAATGATGCCCAGTATTTGGTTGTTGCCCTTTTCCATTTTACAAACCGGCAGTTGTATTTCAACTGATAAAGAGCCTTACTCAGATCAGAATACTTTGACTAATTACAGATGCATGGGTGAAAGCAAAAAAAGATCACCTTCCTGAAACCTAACATTCATTTCTCCTCCGAATATTCCCATTCCTGAAAAGTGATATCTATTCCTGAAGAGTGAAAGCAATCTTATATATTCCTTTTATAGACAATGCAAGTACATTTTGTGATAAACTTGACACACAACTAACAAACTAGCCATGAACAATAAATAAAAATCACTTACTTGAAAAAAATACAACAGGAGACTGCTGGTTCTTCAGATCACAAAACGCTTAAAGCTGAAGCACTGCTCCAGGAGTGTAGAATTGTCTTGTTTTTCTCTCTTTGCTATTTGCTGTGATCATTAAGCTTTTCAGAATGTCAAATATTTCCTTATACACAAGATTTCTGATGGCCTTAAAGTTGTGGTGTGTCCAAATGAAATGTTCACTATGTACAAAACAGTCTGTACACTATGTGTAATCACAGAGTTCTTTTTTTGAAGAAAGACCTTATTGTCACCTGTTCACTAGCCTTCCTCTATTTACCCGCGTGGGCAGCAAACTTGCTTGTATTTGGATCATCATTTCTTGACTTCAGCACTCCCGTTTTTAGAAATGGCACTTTGAAAAGCAGTTGCAGTGGTGGGGGTGAGGACAGACTGAGAGGCATTCTTACTGGAACTGGACAGAGGAGCTGTTTTAGTGGCAGTGGGAAGGGGGGCAGTCCTGGTAGCACTGGAGTGGGGGGCAATCTTAGTAGTATTAGAGAGGGGGACAGTTTCACAGCCACTAGAGAGGGCGACAGTTTTGAAGGTCTTTGAGTTGGTGGCGGTCTTGGTAGTGTTGGAGCTGGTGGCAGTCTTGGTAGTGTTGGAGCTGGTGGCAGTCTTGGTAGTGTTGGAGCTGGTGGCAGTCTTGGTAGTGTTGGAGCTGGTGGCAGTCTTGGTAGTGTTAGAGCTGGTGGCAGTCTTGGTAGTGTTAGAGCTGGTGGCAGTCTTGGTAGTGTTGGAGCTGGTGGCAGTCTTGGTAGTGTTGGAGCTGGTGGCAGTCTTGGTAGTGTTAGAGCTGATGGCAGTCTTGGTGGTGTTGGAGCTGGTGGCGGTCTTGGTGGAACCAGAGTTGACAGCAGTTTTGGTGGAACCAGAGTTGGCAGCACTCTTTGTAGTAATGGAACTGCCTTTGGTGCTTGGGATAGAGGCACTTGCTGAAGATTTTGTGCTAGCTAGGTTGTCAGTTGAGAGCTTGGTTTGGTCCATCTGTTCTGCCTCTCTCAGCCTCTTCTCTCTCTCTGCATCCTGGTCTCTCCTGTCTTTCTCAAGAGCAGCCTGGTAGTTATGGTAACTCTCCTGCACACATTTCTTCATTTGTTGAGAAACAGTCATCTTAGTTGCACTTGTGTTGTTCGCTTTCAGCCAGGACTTTATGATCACACCACCTTCATAATGCCTGACTGTCAATGAAGTCCTGTCATCAGTGATGATTTCATCCATGATGTTGAATGTGGATTCGATGAGAGGCCCAGAAAGGATGGAAAGCAGGGCCTTCACCAGCTTTGTCAGGACTGGGTATTTTTTCCTGACCACTTGACCACATTTCACTGATCTTTGACCACCAAGATGAGTCCAGCCTGAAATCTGGATCAGTCTCTTCTGCATCAATGCTAGTCACTCTCGCATCCACAGTGTAGCACCTCAGTTCAGAGTCGAAAATCCCCAGCTCAGTGTCTGCTGCAACATTTGGAAGGTTTTCTGCCAGTTTGATCAGGGATGATGATGTTGTTCTGGACCTTTGGGCTCGTGGATCCAATGCACTCAGCCGGATCAAAGTTTCATTTTGAAGAGGAAGCTTCATCATCACCTTTGAAGCTTGCTGATAGCCCTCCCTCAGTGTCTTGTAAAAGTCAGAGAGCCAAGGTTTCCTTCTTTGTCTCTTCTGAAGTCATTCAGCATGCTGAAGCAGTGTTGCCCTACTCCCAGGTGTCTGTCCATCAGCTGCAAGCTCCTGTCTGTGTACTTCACCTTTACAAGTTGGTCTACATCCACACAGGGGATGTGCTTTGGGTCCATGAACTGTGAGAAGAACTCTCTGGTTACGCAGAAGAGTTCTGCATGTACTTTGTGCATAAGAGGCTTTTCAGATTGAAACTTTTTCACGTAACCTGAGAACATGTCCAAAAAGTCCCCTGTACAGGTTCATGATGGTGAGAAACCGAGGATTTTTGCGTTCGTTGAAGAAGGCATCCCTATCTTGTCTTTTCTGCTAATGCTGGCAGAGGATTTAGTGTGTTGTCTTCTCTTCTGTTGAAGGACCACCTTGATTCTGGCCTGACATTCTCTGTCTGACACCTTGTTGGCTTCAAAAATGTTGGAGACTGTAGACTGGTTTTTTGACTGTTCTTCTACTTCCAGGAATGCAAAGTAGTACAGCACAAGCGAGTCCATGATCTCATGAAGCCTCGCTGACACTGTCTGTGGGGCAGATGACAGACTTTGGAACACTGTGTCTGTAGTTCAGTAGAGTCTGCATTTTCTTTCAAAACATCTCAGTATCATAAAATATTGAAGATACTATGTCAGTGAAAGGCAGCACTTCTATCGGTACAAACAGTGCTTTGCAAGCAGTGTCCCCACCGATGTCCAGCAAATGGGGGTTCTGATCACGGCAGAGTTTCTCAACACCACCTCAACAACCCTGCATGACATTGCAGTTATCCATCATGCAGCTGATAACCTGCTTCCATTCCAGCCCCTTCTCTGTCATCATTTCGTCAATAGCAGCAAACAGGTTTGCTGCAGTTGCCCTGTTCACTACTTTGGACCCAAAGTGTTTCAAGCACCACATTTGTTTTGTCTGTGTCAAAGTACTGCACTACAACATTTAATATTTTATCTCCAGCATTGTTGGTGGCTTCATCAATGTTCAGTAAAAAAAAAAAAAAAAAAGACTGCTTCAGTTTCTCTGATAGTTCACGCTTGAGTGCTTCAGCAACCCCATACACAGTTGTGTATGTACCACTTGTTCTTGAGAAGGTCAGTTTCTTAAGGGCTTCTGCATCTTGAGCAAGACACTGACCCAGGGACACAAGGTCTGGAAGCAGGGCAAAATGGTAGCGTGTGTTCAGCAGCAAATGACGAAACAATGGTCTTCAGCTCTGCAATCCGATTGCCAAAACCTGGATGAAAAAACATACAAAAATTAGATCTTAAAAACATTTATTTCTTTCTTTTGTTTACAATCCTGTCTACCACTTGGGGCCAGTATCAAAACAAACACCCCAGACTAAAAACACATCGTAACGAAAATGAAAAACAAACCTCCTTGTAACTACTACTTTTTTTTTTCTGTTTTTTTTTCATTCACTCATTCAAACTGAGTAAAGCACAAAGAAATATTGCCAGATTGTAACGATTGTATTTATTATTCATAGTTACACATTTATATATTGGTACATGTACTGGACATGCTCATGTCAAATTAATTGTTAAATCCAAGTTGAAGGATTAGTGCATGAAAAAAGAAAGAGTGAAGGAACTGTGGAGTGGAGGGATGAGAGAGGACGAATAAAACTATTACACACACACACACACACACACACACACACACACACACACACACACACACTCACACACACACACACACACACACACACACACATATCATCATCATCATCCCCTCCACAAAACAGTGCATGACAAAAATATCTATGCCATTAAGCTCCTTAAAAAAATTTGTGTGCAATATTAAAAAGATTTTTCTTGTCTTTCTAGCCCCCCCTCCTTGATTTTATTTTATTTTACACATTAAAATTATTTGCTTAAAAATGTTTAAAAGATTTTTCTTTTCTATCTAGCCCCCCCCCCCCCCCCCGCATTGATTGATTTTTCTCCTTTTCTTTTCAATCTTCCCTCAAAATTAAAATATGTTTTTGATAAAAATTTTTAAAGCAGATTTGCTATATAATACTCTCAGCCTTGTTTGTGCTCTTGAAAAAGAGAGGACACATCAGAGGCTGTGAGGCCTAATTGTCCTAATAACCTAACCTAACCTAACACCCCCACCACCCCCACCACCCACAACCACCACTCCCCATCCACTCCCATTCATCCATCTCATCTTCGCTATCAGTATAATCACCATCCCTCACAAGAATTTAGAACGAAGGAGTGGCTTACCACATTTTGTGACTGTTGTCGGTGATGTCCCATCAAGTTTGGTATTCTGTTTTCGCGCAGAGTAGTGCTGCTTGTGTGCCTTGTCTTTGGCATGAAAAAATAGTGCTCATTTTCCACTGGAGCCGTAATTCAGAGTCTTGTTACAGACAACGCACCGGCATGTCCCCGCTTTTTCCACCTGTCTGCACCACATTTCGAAACAATCGCCTTCTTCTTCTTCTTCTTCTAGCCAGAGCCATCGCCACTTGTTTTATACCGATCTGTCTATTGCAGAAACATCTGCATTAACAGGCACGTCCTTCATTGTTGCTATCGCATGTGTTGGGCCCAAATTTGCTGTCGATACAAGTCTTCACTCGCAAACTTTTTTGCCCAGTTTACACTCGGAATGCGCATGAGCAAGAATGAAAAGGAGGGAAGTAACTCTAAACCCTTTGTCTTACCAAGCACCAGTGAAGAATCGCCATTCAATACAAAGACTAGTGGAAAAATAATATAGATAATTGAATTATGCAGATAAGCCGAGCTGACAGTGTGAATGACTCTCTCTCTCTCGTTTTTTTCTTTTTTTTTTTTCTTTTTTTTTTTTTGCATTGGCATTTTCCTGAAGTCAAGTTTGCCATTTGCCATTCCTGAAAAGCCCTTTTGTCAATCGGTTCATTCCGGAATTCCGGAACACTCTGGGAACTACTTTCACCCATGCAGATGTATATTCTGTTTGGCCTTTTTCTCATAACTCATTGAAAAAATTATTCTCTATCAGCTTTGTCACATTGAAAAGAAAAAATGTCTTTTTAATGGTATTCAGTCTGCTTGTAGATAATCCTCCTATAGCACAGGAACAGCTTTTCTGAAGATTTTTAAATGATATCTTTGGTTTTGTCCACAGTATGCATCTATTCTTTCAATGTTGGACCTCCGTGTAGCCTTCAACCATCTCTGGGATTCAAAACCTGGCTGTGTTCTGATTCGCACCCTAACTTGACTGACCGCACTGTTACAGACTGTCTGCATCAGTGAAACTTGGAGTCTTCTTGCTTCTCAGATGGTGCTCAGAGTTCTTTTTGTGCTGAATGCTTCATTTGTGTTGTAACTGGCAGGCATGCATTGCCACACTAGAGTTTTGCTGATGAAACGGCTTCATCAATCAGTATCCCTTGCTGAAGTTGACAGGTTTGTATTACACACACAGGAATGGACTGCATCACAACGAATTACAATAAATGGTGATGAGAATGAAATAATGCAGGAATGTCAAAAAAAAACTGATTAATTATCATCCTTCGCCAGACTCTATATAACAATCAACAACACTTTCACTCCCTTCTTTTCAGTCTGCACAGTCTTGGCATCACACTCCAGATCAAAGCCTTTCTTTTCAAAAACCATGTATCTGACATTAGTAGATATGCCTCTTGAAGTTCGCAAAATTGTTTTGTTTGTTACTCACTCTCCGTTGACGCTACCAATATTTTGGTCTGCGCCTTTGTTCTTAGGCTTTGTAAAATAATTATAATTCCTTGCCAGCTTTTCCTAGTACCTTCTTGAATTGACTTCAAAGAAATCAAAACAATATTGCTTGACTGGTCCTGAAACCCTCAAAATTTGAAAATGTAACTTGGGGGCCGGGATAGCTCAGTTGGTAGAGTGCCAGACTCGTGATCCTGGGGTTGCGGGTTCGAATTTCAGTACAGGGGGATTTTTCCCTCGGAATTAACATTGGTTCTGACACCATTCCACATAGAGTCCTTCAATGAGACTTTAAACCGAGGTTCTGTGTGTGAACGCACGCACATCTTGCACACACGTAAAATCCCATCACCAACTTTCGGAAGAGAAGGCCAGTTTGGCCGTTGGTATGGATGACACATTACACATAGCATGCACCTTCCCTGAAGATGGAGTATGGCTGTCTTAATGGCGGGATAAAAAGAACAGTCATACATACAAAACTCCACTGCCTGTCTATGCAGGTAGTGTCCACAGGAGTATCAGCCTGCATACGCAGAAAGAAAGAAAAGAAAATGTAACTTCACTTCTGCATTCTGTGCACTGGCTGCCAGTCTTCTACCAAACTGACCACAAACTTTCCTGTCTTCTTTGGTGGCATCTCTCATACATGAATTGGTATCTGAATTCCTTCCCATCTACACACCTTGTCAGCTGTGCTTTCCCTTTAATTCTCCTGTCCTGCAATGATCCACATGAAAGCAAAGATCAACAGTGAAAGGACTTTCTCTTTCCTGGGTACATGGAACAACCAACCTCTCTCAGACACCCAGATTCTTTCACATAGTTTTATGCAGGCTTGAAAACACTTCTCTTCCCTAATATATTACAATGCGTGCATGGTTGTATGTAAAGTGTGTATGGATAAAGTTAAGATTGTGTGTGTATATTATTTGTCTGTCACCGAACATTGGAAGTATGAACAAATAGATTTTAAAAGTGCCATGAGTAGGTGTTTAGACTGTGCGCAGAAACAATTTTTCAATAGTAGCTTTTTTCCGTACTCCCTGCTCACACAGAGAAATAGATCATCATAGATTGAGTAGCAGCTAACGTGTCTGCAGTTAGATCTAGACCTTGTCAGCATGTGTTATGTGTGGTTCTTCAATTCAACATCTATATATATTAAGTGATATTAGGTAAGTTCTTAATGTGTGTTTAGTCCATCAGTAATTTATACAAGATTGCTGTACCAGCCCAGTATGTTCTATATCGGTGATTCACGGTAAAATAGTTCTTACGAACAAATGGCAGAGATGTACATGTGCTTGTACCCCGCCTCTCCTTTCACTTTCCTATTGATTCACTCACTCTTCCTTTCATTCTTTTCTAATCATCATAGGAGGGAGGGGGGGTGAGGGGGAGAGACTTGTCAGGAAACGATCAGTTGCCTTATTTCAGTAGTTCTACTATCTTTCTATACGCTTTCCCCACTCACTCTCCCACCCCTCCTTTCTCACTTTCTCCTTAAAAGTTCCATGCTCTTAATTACTATCAGACTCATTCAGATTCAGAGTGTCAGAGCTTAATCTAGGATTTTTTTAAAAAGGGGGAGCAGTCCCCCCCCTCCCCCCCATATCAAAAAAAAGGGGGCACCCCCCCCCCCCCCCCTCCCAAATCGTCTTGAAACCAGTGTTCCTTTGCACTGGCACTCCTTTTCGTGCTGCTTCTCTGAGCTTTTGGATGTAGTCGCAGTTTCTTCATGATCTTCTCCACCCTTGCATGGCACAGAATCTTTTTGTTTCATTTTTCCTCCACGGAAGTCGAAGTCAAATGGGGTGGGTGCACGCTTCATTTCGGAAAATATCCAATATGACGTCTTAAACTCTCGCAACTTCTCGTCGGTGATCGAGAAGGAGGAGATGAACGCTGCTGATTGGTTGATTTACACTAATAGCCAATGAAATATCAAGAAATCGTTTGCTCCTGTTCAGTCCTAGTTTTAGTTTTTCAAGCAGACGGCAAACGACCGCCCACAATGATCAGTGTACAGGGCGGCAGTTCTGCAACTGTGCGGGAGTCTGCCCGTGTTAAGACTCGATAATTGCGGGATGGAACAGATTTTCGGGGATTGTACCAATCCCGCGCTCTAGATTAAGTAAGCTCTGGAGTGTGCTTCTGAATGTATTCATGGCTGTTATGTAATCTCATGTGTGCTACTGGCATTGGTGCTGTAAACACTTTAAGCCAGTGCAACAAAGTAGGTTTGTCCTTCCTGCCCTCCCTCTCAATTCCCTGTCTTTGATTTTCTCTAAAGCGAATGTATTCAGGCCTCTGTGTGAATATGTGCTTGCATGAACATGGAGAGGTGAGTGTGGGAGACTGGAAAGAGGTGGGGTGAACATTGCAATTTGGCGTCATATACTTTACCATGTCAGACCATAGCATTCTACAGCAGTTAGTCAGCTCTGCCAGGCCGAATTTTTTTGTGGCTAATGCAGTAATAGACAGTCACGTGACACCCACCCTACTTCCGCCATAGGAAGAAAGCCCGTGGCCGCTTCCTGTCCTCATTCAGCGAGGCCTGCAGCCTATAAGCAAGATGAGTCTTCTGCTCTGTCTCGCCTACACTTCTCTTTTGTGTAAAGATCGCTTGTGTGTTTGCTTCTTTTCTTGTTCAGTTGTGGCTTTCGCTAAACCCTGGATACACATGCTGTGTGAGGCTTATGGTTGGTGTGTTCCTATTTTATTTTCACGTTCGTCATGATCGCGCTCACGACCTTGTTTTCAGCGCCATTTCCCTAGTTCGTCACTTACTCGCCAGTGTTGGAACGCATCCCCTCCTGGTGGGCATGCATTCCTGCTTATCCATTCTTACCGGTTCTCTACTGTCTCCGCGCATTAGTTTTCACTCTCGCGCTTTCCCAGTATCTTTACTTCGGTGATCGAACACTGGCCAGTTGTTCCGGCCGCCATCTTTCTTTTCTTGCTGGTTGTCTTTCCGCCATCTTGCCTCACCTAGTGCACATCCACATACATTGTACCAGGGTTTAGCGGTACGGGGGTTTCTCCTCCGCCCTATTCTTGTGATCATTGTACTAGTACAGGTCGATCGAGTTTCTCTCGATCCAACAGTACTCATTATTAATGTCACTAGTAAGGGTCAGTCGAGTCTTCCATTGATTACTCAATCCCCTCTTTTATCATTGTACTAGTACAGGTCGATCGAGTTTCTCTCGACCTAGCAGTACTCATTATCAGTGTTACTAGTCCGGGTGGATTGAGTTTCCATTCGATTTCTCGATCCCCCATGACTCCTATCAAGTTCTGTACTCTCTCTCAATCGAGTGTTACCGGTGCTGTATTTATCAGTGCTGTAGCACAAGGTTGATCGAGTTATTTACAATCTCTCGACGGACCCACTTGTCTCCACTTTGTGGTCGTGTGCTCCGTGTTTGCCCTGCCACCATAGCCCAACATGGTGAAGGGCAATGACGGGTCGAGCCACTTCATTGCTCAGAAGTTGCTCATTGCCCCGGAGGACCCGCATGCCGATTCCTCAGAGCAATCGTTCTTGCTACGGAAGAACGTACAGCCGGTGTAGAGGGGGGTTGTGTATGTTTGTCTGTCTATGTGCGTGTGCATGTGAGCATAAATAATGCACCAGATGCAACCGAAGCCTCATACATCCTGTGTATGTTTGTCTGTCTATGTGCGTGTGCATGTGAACATAAATAATGTAACAGATGACACCAAAGCCTCATACATCCTGTGTATGTTTGTCTGTCTATGTGCGTGTGCATGTGAGCATAAATAATGCAACAGATGACACCAAAGCCCTCATACATCCTGTGTATGTTTGTCTATCTATGTGCGTGTGCATGTGAGCATAAATAATGCAACAGATGCAACCAAAGCCTCATACATCCTCACGCTGACAATAGATCAAAGCACCAATGAGGCATTTGTACACGCTTGGTTATAGCACGCAACCAGGCCTTTGTATGTGTGAGCGTGTGGCTGTAACTGCGACTCTGTGCGTGTATGTGTGTGTGTGAGTGTGTGTGTGTGTGTGTGTGTGTGTGTGCGTGCGTGCGTGCGTGCGTGCGTGCGTGTGTGTGTGTGTGTGCTGTCAGTACAGCCACGAATTAATCTGACAATAAAAGTCAGAAGTGTGTGTGTGTGTGTGTGTGTGTGTGTGTGTGTGTGTGGTGTGTGTGTGTGTGTGTGTGTGTGTGTGTGTGTGTGTGTGTGTGTGTGTGTGTGTGTGTGTGTGTGTGTGTGTGTGTGAGCGTGCATGCTTGCGTGCGTGCGTTTGTGTGTGTCTGTCTATCTGTGTGTCTATGTGTCTGTTCGCTTGCTTGTTTGTGTGCATACGTACATGCATGCGCGTGCATGCACATGCATGCTCGTCATTCACACGTTGATGTCTCCGTGTATGCCAATGTATGAACTGAAAGACACACTGACGTCACTTCAGTTATGACAAGAGATCTACGTCATCCTGACCTCCACCTGTGATTCAACGTCCTCACCACCTGTTTGGTGCGCGCCAGCAGAAGGTCTTTGAGCTTCCAGACACTGTGGTCCTCACGCAGTTCACCACACCTGGGAACCACGGACCCCGCTGGCGAACCTTGCACTGCGGCAGCAGCACAAAACTTCGACGTGTAGTGGAACATGGCGGCGATACCAGAATCCACTTTGCGGGAGACGAACGTTCTGGAAATGAGCAGCGGCGGAAACTCTGGATCCAGTTCCAGCACCCTTTCAGGCTTCACCACCAGTCTGGTCCAGTTCGAATCCGGAGCTTCTGCTCTCAGCGTGTTTCTGACCGTCAAGAACTTTGAGACTTCCGACTTTGTGATGGAAGTTCTGGATGAAGATTGGGTCAGCGTGGAGTTGGGATACATCTTTATGGACACAACTTCGAAAAAACTGCCGCTTTCATCATTTCTGGTTCCGAGTGGACCGTTTTTGTCACGAACGCTTGCCAAAACGCCTCTCTCTTCGGGACAAAATATTCGTTCATGTCGGAGAAGATGACGTAATCCATGACGTGCATGCTCCGGTACAGGCAGTCCCCCATAGCCGCGCGCTCTCCCCTTTGTTCCAGACATCGTTGGGGGCTGGAATGTTCCAAGGCATCACGCTCACCACCCCAGCCTCCTCGTAAAAGGCTAGCACCCTGGACACCTCCCTCGACACCCTGAAGGTGTAAAAGACCAAATGACTGGCCCCTAGCAGCCGGTTCATCTCAATAAACTCCCACGATTTGAAGCACGGAGATTTTGCCGAACAGGGGCGGCACACATACGGCGAACGTCGGCGATCGGTGGCCGGAAGCCGTCGTCGCCGCTCCCACAGCAGCAGCAGCAGCAGAAC
>JADBJO010021829.1:13881-16381 GCA_016801955.1 Conus betulinus
ATTGTTCTAGTCATCAGAATATTACTATACTATATATAGTTGTAATTTGTTTCTTGTGTTTTTGGCTGCTTGTTTGCTTGTGGCACGCGCATGTGTGCGTGATAGTATGTCGAAATGTGTAGCATGCGCGCGTGGCGTACGTGCGTGTGTGTAGTGTTGTTCCATTGCGCGCGCGTGCGTACGTGCCTTTATGTGTGTGTGGTGTGTTGTGTGTGTGTGTGTGTTGTGTTGTGTGCGCGCGTGTGCGCGCATGCTCGTGTGTTTGTGTGCGTGGATGTCTCTCTAGTATGTTGCGCGTCGCGTGCATACGTGAGTGCGTGTGTGTGCGTGCAATGCCGTGCGTGCGTTGCCGTGTGTGCGCGCGGCGCGCGTATGTTGTGTGTGCGTGTGTGTGTATGTGTGTGGTGTGTGAGAGAGAGAAGAGAGAGAGAGAGAGAGAGAGATAGAGAAGAGGAGAAACAGACAGAACAGCACAGACAGAACACACAAGAGAGACTGTCCTTTGTTTCTGGTGTCTCCACACGATACGGGTTTTTCTTTCTCTCCGAGAACCTTCTCACGGATAAGGTTACCCGAACAGTCCACCTCCAGTGACTTGCCGCTGGCCACGGGTTCGTCTACACAGACACTTGCCCCACAGAATTCACCGTGCCGCTGTTTCGGGCCGTTGGTTTTCAGCGATGGGAACAAGTCTCTCTGTCTTTGTATGCATGTCATCCAGTCAGGTCATGGTCGGCTGGACTGCTCTCTCTCTCTCTCGCCTCGCTCGGCTCTCCTCTCTCTCTCCTCTTCTCTCGTTACTATCCTTGCTGGGGCAAACCTCTCGCTCCGACTCCCTCTCTCTCCCCTCTCCCTCCGTCGCCTCATCTCTCTCTCTCCTCTCTCTCATTTACTGCAAATTCTCTCTCGCTCGCTCTCTCTCTCTCGCCGCATCGATCTATCTCTCTCTCCTCTTCCCTATACTGGCAATGCAATATTCCTGCTCTCTCTCTCTCTTTTCTCTCTCGCCATCTCTCGTCCATATCACTCTCTCTCTCTCTCTCTCTCTCCTCTCTCTCTCTCTCACTCAGAATGTCACCCGTTGATGGTGTTTGTTACTGTTAATGATTTTTCCATGTGTGGTTTACGGTTGTTGACCCTTACCTGTTCTTCATTGTAATGAATTCTGCCCACCCCCGGTCTTAAGGGATCAATGTACACCGGAAACAATTATGTAGATTCGACTCTTGATTTTCACTTTGCCTTCGATTCTCCTCTCTTCTCTCTCTCCTCCCTCTCTCTCCCAGTCTCTCCTCTCTTGCGTCTCTCTGTTTCTGTCTGTCTGTCCTCCCTCTAATCACTCTTTCGCGCTCTCTCTCGAGCTTTGTCTGTCCCTGTCTGTCCTCTGTCTCTCTCTGTCTTCTCTCTGTCTCTCTCCTCTCTCCTCTCCTCCTCTCTTCTCTTCTCTCGCTCTCTGTTTCTGTCTGTCTGTCTCCCTATCTCTCTATCTCTTTTCGCTCTCTCTCTCGCGCTCTGTCTGTCTGTCTCTCCTCTCTACTCTCTCTCCTCTCTCTCCTTCTCTGCCTCTCTCTCGCTCGCTCGCTCGCTCTGCAACACTGTGACAGAGGATCTATTGTAAAGCTTCTTGACAGTCGTGATCGCTGTGGGAAGCTTAGCACTCGCGTCAATTGACCGGTTTTAGGAGTGTCTCTGGCCTAAAAATTCAAGTTTCTCTCTCTTCTCTCTCTCCTCTCCCTCTCTCGCTCTCTCTCTTCCTCTCTCATCTCCTCTCTCTCCTCTCTCTCTCTCTCTTAGTATGGTTTTACACACACACCACACACAACACACACACACACACACACACAAACACACACACAACACACATACACACACACACACAACACAACACACACACCAGAGAGAGAGAGAGAGGCACCCCGGCCCACAAGAGAAGGAGTTTGTTTTATTTATATTCCCGTTACTTTTAATTCTCATTTTATGGTATCCCCTCCCCCTCCCCTCAATCCCTCCCTTCAGCTTTCTTCTTCTTCTTCTTCTTCTTTTATTTCTTTTTCCTCGGCGAATCTTTGCCGTCATCATTTTTAATGATGGAGGAATTGTTAGCCTGCACTTGTTGTTCTTCTTCCACTGCTAAATCATTAACATATATAATAATGTAGTATGTATGTAGTATGTATTCCTATAGGTATGTATGTATGTATTCCTATAGGTATGTATGTGCGGATAGACAGACAGATAGACAGATAGACAGATAGATAGATAGATAGGTAGATGGATAGATAGATATGCCGTGAAAGAGAAGGGGAGGGGGGTAGGGGGGGGGAGGGAGAGATTATATTTCACGACATTCGCTTATTTTTCCCCGATCAAAATGAAAAAAAAAAAATCATGAGAAGTTAGAAACGGCAGGCGGGGGATCGGGGGGAGAGAGAGGGGGGAGGAGGGAGAGAGGGAAGAGAGAGAGAGGAGAGAGAGAGAGAGAGAGAGAGAGAGAGAGAGA
>JADBJO010021829.1:18881-21381 GCA_016801955.1 Conus betulinus
AGAATGGTGCGTGTTACTTGTAATCTATGGTCCCACACAGCTTCCGAGGTGCGCAAAGCTTCGTGTAACATGTGAACTTGCTAAAAAACGAATAAACGAACGAACGAAATTTTATTTTACCAGGGTAAGGGGATAAGCAAATTAGAAATGCTTTTTTTTTCCCGCCCAGCCTTGGGGACAAATATAATCAGAAAGCGTATGGTAAAACACGCAAGTCAAGCAAAGAAAGACAGTCGACAAACTCAAACAAGAGAAAGATGCACGCACGCACGTACGTACGTACTCTCTCTCTCTCTCTCTCTCTCTCTCTCTCACACACACACACACACACACACACACACACACAAGACACGGGTTGGGGAACGGAGGAGCCAATCCGCTGACGAAAAAAAAAAAAGCGAAAAACCTGTACACTTTCTCGTAAACATAAGTTAGTTCACAATGCATGGTACTTTTTTCTTCCGTATCTTAGGGGATTTGTCTCTGAGGCAGCTTTTTTTCCTGGCTGAAATCCATTTTAGTTTCAAAACGAGGTGGCTGAGGTTGAAAATGAAGCAAATTTTAAGCGGCCTCGTTTTCAATCCAACACCCATTTTGCACCGAATATTCTCAGTTTGCCAGCTTCGCCCAAAGACCGAGTCAGGCGACTTCTGTACACAGTGCCAACCTGGAAATGTCCCTGAGCGGGAGAAAAGATTCCACGCACTGCACACACACACACACACACACACACACACACACACACACACACTGACACGCGCAGCACCGCACCTATAATTATTTGGATAGCTTCGTGAGCCATCTTTTACTAAGAGCTGATCTTGTGCCTGTGCAAGTCACGCAAAACTTGCTTTCGTTTCGCTTTTTGCTTTGTGAACGCAGATTTTTAGCTTCCAGACATGTGGCGTTTTCTGATGAACAAGGCTGCGTAAAACAAAACAAAACAAAACAAACCACAAAAAAAAAAATCTCCCCGAGTAAGGTAAGGTAAGGTTGCTTATAGTCCAGCCGATCGCAAAGGGCCACATTAGGGCTGTCAGCGCGTTGAAATCAACCCACAAGTCTTAGAAAATAAATAAATACTATTCACACAACCCTTTAAAATACACCGGGTAGGCTACTTGATCTGACGATGAAATCGCATCACCGGCGAGAATATCCGATGTTATGCGAAAATTGCTATTTTCTCTCTTCATTTTCCAAGTCATACTGAACGTTTTCATTCAATGATATTATTCCACGTGAAAACAGCAGTATCGCTTTCATGATGACACATCACAACGAAAATCGAAATCAAAAGCTTTTGACGCGAATAGGATAACATACCAGCTCAGCTTCTTCACCTGCCGTCTCAAATACTCACACAACCCAACACAGTACGATGTGCGCCCATGTAGAAAGAAACTCGTGGAGAGCGTGGCAGCAGAGAGTCCTCAGAAGAGAAGCCCCCTTCAGCGAGTGTTTCGGCCCTTATCTGCTGACAAACTAGAGGGGTGATGGTGCCCATATGGTCGCCGGCCCATGAAGTCGCCGGCGACCATATGGGCAGGGACTTCGGTGCCCGTACGGTCGCCGGCCCATAAAGTCGCCAGCGACCATACGAGAAGGACTTTGATGCCTTCTGTCCATAAAGTCGCCAATAACAAGATTGTTATGATTTGTTATGACTTATTAGTGCAAGAAATGACCTTCAGCAAGCTGTTTGAGAACAGCAGCCTTTTCATCACCCGTATCAATAAGATAGGGCACAAATCGCGTTCTTTCGTCGTCCATCTTGCTCTTGCTAAAATCAAAGAGAATCACAGTACAGAAAGCGTCGTGTGTTGCGGCACAAAGTGTTATGCGACACTTTGTGCAACAGTGGGACACTTTGTGTTGAGAAGATTTGCACAAAGTGTCGCACTTTGTAACATGCGACTTTTTGTGCTGGAAAGCCCCTTATTGTGCTAGGGACATAATGTGCACGACCCACACACTGGCTGAGTTCGAGCATTTCGGGCCAGAGGGTCGTACACTTTGCGTTGTTCCCACGGGTATGTCTTGGGTTCATCATCGACTGCTAAACAGTGAAAGTCAAAACGACGGAATGGTCTGAAAGCTGAGAACAAAGTAGTAGAAGTAGTAGTAGTAGCAGGAGACCAAGTTGAAGGAAAACGTAATAGCAGCACTTGTAGTTGGTTTGTAGTATTAAAAGAGAAATTATTGCTGTTATTTCAATCAGTTCTGATACTTAGTAAACATGTGTGTGTGTGTGTGTGTGTGTGTGTGTGTGTGTGTGTGTGTGTGTGTGTGTGTGTGTGTTTCATTTATTGTTTTGAATGTACGTTGGTTTGTTTGTGGTGGTGAAAAGTAGTTTCACACACATAGTACATAAATAAATGTCACCAAACATACCCTTTTCAATTCATTATCCCTTTCTTTTGCACATCAATGGTAGAGCAGCATGTAACAAATCGGAAACAATTAAAAGCAGGAAAAAATATGTTGCAGTCGTAATGGT
>JADBJO010021829.1:23881-28898 GCA_016801955.1 Conus betulinus
TCTCTCTCTCTCTCTCTCTCTCTCTCTCTCTCTCTCTCTCTCTCCCTCTCTCTCATCCCACTCTTTTAACTCTCACCAGGATGCTGATTTCCAAGCTAGGACACCCAATTCGCCCCCTTCCAACAGGGAGAAGTCCGAGAAAGATGCTCAGACAACATATGCTACAGGGATTGACACTAGTGGAGTGTGTCATTCCTCTAGTGATGATATATCAATCACACTGCCTGCATCATCGTATGCCATACACAGCACTTTATGTCTTGATGATGGACCCCTATCTTCAACGCAGCCTCTCCATAGTACAGCTGCAAGAACAGTTCCTCCTAAAGTGACTCAGTCATCTGCACCCCCCTCTGCCTTCAGAACACCAGTCAGTAAATCTCTAGCCACTCCACCCACAGCGAGGAAAAAAAGAACTGGACTTAAGTCAAACACGTGTCAAGCAGCTGGCGGATCCATGGTCTGCTGTTGATGAGGCGGGGAGGCAGTCGTGTGCTGGTGAATCGGGGAACGCCTCTGTGTCTGAACACAGAACAAGTAGACCAAATCTCCAGCCTGATCGTTCCCAAAATCAGTGCATGATCAATGTAACACAACTCCCCTTATCATGGACAACACTCAGGACTATCAAACACTGAGACCAAAGACAAGAGCAGAACATCATCCATTTATAGATAAATTGCAACCTGAAATAGAAACTGCAACAAGGAATCATTCACAAGAAACTAATGCCGTATTTCATGATGACATTGAAAGCCCATCACCAAGCCCTCTACTCAATCTAGTCCAGTCCCTCAAAACACCTCCATATTTTTGGAGGATGGGGAGGACCACACCCCTCGATATGGCCCCCGTACACGAAGCAGGACTAAAGGTAGACAGACTCACCTCACAGAAGCTTTCACAATCACTGGTGGAAGAAGCACAACTAAACGCACAACTCACACCTCAGATACAAACACCTAGGGGTCAGGCCTTGCCCATGTTCTTTGTCCTGTAAATAATTCCAAGGATTTAAATAGTACTTTCTCTTTCTTGAATTATAATATAGAAGGACTGTCAAAAATCTATGACCCCAGAGATTAGATCATTTCTCCAGTCATATGATTTTATTTTACTGACAGAAACATTTTCAGTTGATTTTCCAGTCAATCTTTTTCCAAATTACAAGGTTTTTTGTATCCCCCGGGTGTACAACTATCAAATATAGTTACAGCTCGTCTGTCTGGAGAGGGATTGTAATGTTAGTTAGGAACAATTTGTACATTTCATAAAATATATCCCTACAGAGTTAAACAGTTGTTTAATTCTCAAAATGTCTAAAGATTTAACTGGGTATTCAATGGATTGTTTCTGTTAGGAATGTACTTACCCCCACTTCACAGTCAGTATTATTGTGAAACAGAAATAGAAAATGGTATATATCTTTTAGAACAGTGCATACTTGACCTCACACACAAGACTATGGAGACCTTCCTTTGTTAATATTTGGAAACTTCAACGCAAGAACTGGCAGTAGGAATGTTAAAGAACTTTGTTTACCTAACGGTGGAATGCTTGAGGACTTGAAAGATGATTCTGATGTTACATCTCTGTTTACACGTATATCCGAAGATAAAACTGTTAATGATTTTTGAAAAAATACCTTCTTGAAGTGTGTGAACAATTTATCATCGTAATTGTTAACGGCTTTCTTGCGGGTGACGAAAATGGCAGCTACACATATATAGCACCCAACGGGTCTAGTGTGATAGATTATTTCTTAATGTCAAACTCCATTGTTCATCTGGGTGTAAAGCTTAAAGTATTGTCCAGAATCGAGTCTAAACATATGCCTGTTCATTTTGAGCTACAGCTTGCTAAACATTGTCCTAATGAGAAGAATGTAAAGAAAACATACAAAGTAAATAAATTTGTATGGGATAAAGATAAAGAACCAGAATATATTGCACAATTATGTTCTCAGTATGTACAGTTACTTTTTATGGATGCTTTAAATCAAATTGATATAGATATCAATCTGGCGTTAGGTAAATTCAATGAAGCCTTATACAAAGCAGGTCAATGCATGTAAAAAGCAATTACTAGTGGCAATGATAGTAAGAAACCTTGGTTCGCTTCAGATTGCTGGGAAAAAAGACAGGAAGCCAGATTTGCCTTACGACAATTTAAACAGTGTAACAAAGCAGGGATAAAAGAGGATCTCAGAGTGATATATTGTAATCTTCTTAGAGATTATAAACATCTATTAAAGGAGAAACAACAAGTTCATCGAAACTGTTTAATAAAAACATTAGAGGATAGTAACAGAGACCCAAAACTATTTTGGCAAACTATAAAAAGAGTAGCTAAGGCTACTCCAATTATCAATGATAGAAACAAATGAACAGTGGTTCCAACATTTTAGTAAAGTATTTGAATTTGATTCTGCCGTGCAAGATTTAGACAACTTTGATGAAAGCACTGAATATGCAGATATAGGGGGCCAAGATTATGATATCTCTATCCTGGAAACAGAAATTTCCGAAAGTGAAGTTAGGGATGCATTGAGGGCATTAAAGAATAATAAAGCTGCTGGACCAGATGGGCTATGTAGTGAATTCTTTAAATACGCTGATACTAAAATTATTCCTTTCTTACTGTATTTTTCAACAAACTGTTTGACTTAGGACTGTTCCCTAGTGATTGGTCAGAAACTCTGATACAACCAATACATAAAAAAGGTGATATTAACCTTCCAGATAACTATTGGGGCATTTCACTTTTAAAAATTAGCGGTAAATTATATAGTACGTCCTAAATAAACGTTTAACTATATGGGTAGAAAATAATAATATAATCAGTTAAATGCAAGCTGGTTTTAGGAAGAAATACAGTACAGTAGACCATATCTATACCCTCTTTGTTTTTGTTAAAAAAACACATTATGTATTAGCCAGAAATTGTATATTGCATTCATTGATTTAAAAAAAAGTATTTGATCTTGTTGACAGAAATTTACTTTGGGAGATACTAAGAAAAAACGGAATTAATGGGAAAATGTTTAAGGCATTAAAAAGTATGTATTCCATAGTTAAAGCAAGAGTGCGCTGTAAAAATGACCTTACTGACAGCTTTTTCTGTCCACAAGGCTTAAAACAAGGAGATATATACAGCCCCATGTATTTTCTTTATTCATTAATGAACTGACAAATGAAATAATTTCAAAGGGCAAACATGGCATTAGGTCACCACCTGATTTAATAGAAATTCTAATAATGTTATTCGCTGATGATATCATTCTGCTGTCGTATACAGTTATTGGACTCCAACAACAGCTCAATATTTTAAAGAAACACAGCAGATAAACTTAGGCTTACTGTCAACCTAGAGAAATCTAAAATTGTAGTGTTCAGGAAGGGGGGATATTTAGCATCCCGTGAAAAATGGTTTTATGGGCTGTGATAAAATAGAAGTTGTTAACCAGTATAAATACTTAGGAATTATTTTCTCAACTGGGTTAACGTTTTCTTACGCGCTTGATGATATGGCATCACGAGCAAAAAGGTCTGTTCTATGCATACTAAAAATCTTATGGAAACTTGGTAACCATTGTCCTCGTTTTATTTTTTAAGCTATTTGATAGCCAAATTCAACCCATGCTCACTTACGGATGTGAAGTTTGGGGCCTTGTAGCTGACCACAGCGCAATAGAAAAAGTACACTTATTTGCAATTAAAAGATTTCTTAATGTCAGTGTACAAACACCTAGTGCGTTAGTATATGGCGAAACAGGTAGATATCCTTTAGATATAACAACTAGAACCAGGTGTATCAAATATTGGCTTAAACTTTTGAAAATGCGCGAAGATCGTCTTCCTTATAAAGCTTATCAGACACTTCTTAATTTGCATTGTAGAAACAAAAATAATTGGGTTTCTTCCATTTGTTTTACATTATATTATCATGGATTTGGCTTTGTATGGGAAAACCAAGGGGTCGGAAATGATAGAATTTTCTTACGGGAATTTCAACAAAGATTAATTGATTGTTTTCGTCAAGGATGGAATAGTCAAATTCAGTCTAAACAGCGATTTGAATTTTTTGCCTCTTTCAAATCGTCCCATAGTCTCTCTCCATATCTATCTGAAATGAAAATATAAATCTACGTAAACCAATAATTAGATTTAGGTTAGGTATGTCATGTCTGAAACCCACCGTTTTCGCTTTTCAAAGGCTATAACGGATCATTCCTGTCCCTTTTGTCCCAACACATCGAATGTGAGTATCATTTTCTCCTTAAATGCCCCAAATATCAAGCACTACGAGAGCAATTTTTGCCAAAGAAATTTTTGTCAACCCTACGGTTTTCAAAATTTCATTGCTTTTGGCAAACCCCAAACATACGTTTGGTCTTGCAAACTTCATTGCCAAAGCATTCGAACTTAGAAACTCAATTAATATTAGTTTAGTTACGTGTGTGTGTGTGTGTGTGTGTGTGTGTGTGTGTGTGTGTGTGTGTGTGTGTGCGTGCGTGCGTGCGTGCGTGTGTGTGCGTGTGTGCGTGTGTGTGCGTGCGTGCGTGCGTGTGTGTGTGTGTGTGTGTGTGCATTCTTTTCCCAACCTCCCATTATTTAGTTCCTTTTACGCATGTTATACTCTCTACATTATGTGTCATGTTTCCAATGATATGTACTATGGTCATTACATTACATTTCATGTGCCCCATATGAATTATTGCGTTATATCCTATGTTACCCACGCCTCCTTTTTCTTGTATGACATGGGCAAATGGCCTTGTTCATTAAACATTCGTTGATCGTTGATCTCTCATCCCACTCTGCTAGCGCTTTTAGCATAAATGAGCAGAGGCCAAGCAGAGCCTCTAGACCACGGTGAAATCCAGACACCAGACTTTGAAAGAACCAGGGGGGACACACCGTCCTTTCACTGCAGGCTTATTTCTGCCATGTGCGTGGTTTTCTTTCACTTCTGCATGTCTTTTACGGAATCATTGTACAATACGTGCCCAGTGAGA
>JADBJO010021830.1:0-12500 GCA_016801955.1 Conus betulinus
ATATTTGCAGCGCCGAAAAAAGAAAGTTTATGATGCAAAGAAGCATAAATTGCAACGGATTACGTAAATGTTAATGATGAGGCTCGAAGCCATGTAGAAGAAAAAGAAAGAAAATAATGCGTGCGTCGTCACTCAAAATGAATATGTATTTTTTTTAAGTCACAACATGATCATAAACACAAGTGCCTCACCCAGGCACATATATATCACTGTTATATAAATCTTTCCTGCACTGTCACATCTATCATCACCGTCCGCTTCATCATTAGCTATACTAGTGCAGAAAACAAAACCTTCTCTTGATAAGGTCATCAAGCTTGCGGAATACAAATCAGAGGACAACAAACTATATAGGTTATGATTTTTTCTGTAGCAGTAATACTGAAAAGTTGAGACTTCCGTCTGATATCGTTATAAGCTGCACAATAGAATATAAGTGATCTTCATTTTCTCTCATACCATCTGTACACCTGGTTCCACTCGTTTAAAAGTATCTTACAACCTGAAAAATTTCTGACTGTAATTTTTTTTAAGGCATCAGTTGTCGGATCAATGGAGCACTAAGGCGGTGACTTTTTTTTTCCTCCCTAAGGCCGAAATCCACCTGTTCATTTTTGGTGCTTCACACTGTCCTCTTCATTTGAAAAAACAAACAAAAAAAAACAAAAAGCGGGAAAAAAAAAAAATTCCACTACTATTTTCCTTTTTTTTTTTTCCCTTCTCCAATCAATCCCTTACACACCATGCATTGTCTGTATGTTTTCTCATAAATGGACACATTTTTTGCTGATTTTAGTGTTTTGGCGCTTGATACAATGTGTCTGGGTTTGTTAGTGTTCTAATGTGTGGTGTACTGGCACTCTCACTCGAATAATGTGCTACTTATATAAAGAGAACAACATAAATGAAACAAAAGACTTCATCATTTTCTTTCTTACAGTTTTTTCCAGGAGAGAGAGAGACAGAGAAAGAAAGAGAGAGAGAGAGAGAGAGAAGGGGGAGAGAGAGAGAGAGAGAGAGAGAGAGGAGGGAGAGAGAGAGATAGAGAGAGAGAGAGGAGAGATAGAGAGAGAGAGAGAGAGAGAGAGAGAGAGAGAGAGAGAGAGAGAGAGAGAGAGATCGACACAGAAAGACAGACAGACAGGCAGACAGACAGACAGAGGTGGCATCGTAGATATGTATGTAAAATGTGTTAAAACCCGGCTCACACTTAGC
This sequence comes from Conus betulinus, assembly GCA_016801955.1. Classification (NCBI taxonomy): domain Eukaryota; kingdom Metazoa; phylum Mollusca; class Gastropoda; order Neogastropoda; family Conidae; genus Conus; species Conus betulinus. The sequence continues at coordinate 1,216 of JADBJO010021830.1, forward strand.
TTTTTCTCCGATAAAGGCACCCCCTCCCCCCTTTTTTCCCTTCTTTTTTTCCTCTCCCTTCTTTTCTCTCCTCCTTTCTTCCTTCTTCTTTTGTCACCACTTTCCTACCATCCAGATCCGTGTCCTTACATTTACTAATGTACATTTGTATATGCAAAGTTAGAAAGAAAAAAAATTAAGTTACGACACCCATCGCAGTCAAACCTCAGCTTCCAAACATTCCGGTAATCATCCTTGACGAAAAACGACGACGAAAACAATGCAAGGACGACACTAGGAAAGAAGATACAAGCATACAGGAGACACAGACGATGATCACTCTCATAATCTCGGAAATTGGACAATTCCCCAAAGATGCTACCCTTATAGAGAAAAGGAAGTCTACAAGGGTGACATGAGGAAAGCCAAAAAGCGAGATGATAAGTATAAATGTGTGTGTGTGTGTGTGTGTGTGTGTGTGTGTGTGTGTGTGTGTGTGTGTGTGTGCACGCGCGTGTGTGTGTGTGCGCGCGCGCGTGCGTGCGTGCGTGCGTGTGTGTGTGTGTGTGTGTGTGTGTGTGTGTGTGTGTGTGTGTGTGTGTGTGTGTGACTGTAGTTACCAATAAATGGCACAGGGATATGCTTGCTAGATTTAGAAGTAAGACACTTGGACTGAATGCAAACAAAAGATGGTTTAATCCCGAAGGCACTGTAGACGATTTGTGTGTGAGTGTGTGTGTGTGTGTGTGTGTGTGTGTGTGTGTGTGTGTGTGTGTGTGTGTGTGTGTGTGTGTGTGTAGAGAGAGAGAGAGAGAGAGAGAGAGAGAGAGAGTTAATTCAGTTAATTCATGTTCTTTATAATCTAGCCGGTCATGGGCCCCTATCAGGGTTATCACCATGTAAAAATCAATTCTCTATGAATACATATCAAGACAAACAAAACAAATGAAACGGAACAAAACAACAATAACCACGCCACCATCACCACCACCACCACCAAGAACAAAACTCAATGATCTAAATACGCTAGATCTGTTTAAAACTATCAAAATCTGTCTAAACATCTTTTTTGTTCCTAAAATCATAAATCAGATTGAAACGAATCTCTTTTTCCTAGGGACTTAACAAAAATTACGTCGAACAGTATATTTCTAAACAGCAATCTGCTTTGAAGCGTTTCTGGCTGACACAATGGAAGTCCCCAAAACTCTGTGCGAACATGTTCCACAGTGAGTGGTGCATCACACGGAACGCACTCACGGAGTTTCCTCACCTTTACAAAGGTAACAACAACAAACACGTGGGTGTGTGGAAGGAGCGGCCTGTGTGCTGCAGACACAAAACTGTTTCTACCTGACGGCCCCCACCAGTGGCAGATGGTTACAAAAGAGTTTGTTATCCGTCTGCGGATTCCAGTCCTCTTGCCAGAGGGGTCTTTGACTGAAGTCCGGAGTGTAGATTGGTGTGAGGGACAGAGACTGTGCGCAGTTCTTTATGGGTGGCATTCAGCCAGCTCACTGACTTGAATGCCGACGTGACCGGAAACTCCGGCAAACACACCTACTACGATGTAACTATTAGATTTTAAAGAGGTTTACAGTTCAAACGAAACTTCGGGAGCGGAGGAAGAGCTTCAAGTTCCGGCCACCAAATCGCGCTCCATAGAAAATAGAAAAAAAAAAAAAAAAAAGGGAATGAGAAAGTCTTTACACCCATCAAGATAACTATCGCGTACGACAATTTCTGTCCAGCGGAGGAGCACCTAGACTGTGTGTGTGTGTGTGTGTGTGTGTGTGACATCGTCTATGCCATTTCAGTGGCACTAAACTCCACGCAGCTCACACCGTTTCCCCATCCACAGCCACATCCTGACTTGTCCCGCTACGGTCCCGACACCGGTAACCCACAGGGAGCACAGTCGTCATGAAGCCTTTCCCTCGTCACGATATTTGTGTCTCGGTGCAAAGCATACTACATTTGTTTCAAACAGACATTATATGTGAAGTACGTATTATGGAAGGTCTTTTGGGGGGGAGAGAAGGGAAAAGATTATTAGCAACATTCCAGTTTTTTCATTTCTTCAAATTCTAGCATGCTGCATGTGCTTTTGTGGGAAATCGCAGTTAAAATATAAAGAGGCACAAAAATAAGTCTGCGTGTATACAGCGATTCTTTGTATTATTTTGTCTTCAGATCTCAACGCAGTATTCCTTTTTCTCTTAAAAAAAATCGTATTTCATCATTAAGAATGTTGTAGAAACTATGGCTCCAAAGCGATGTCGATGGTCTTTTTTTATAAATCTCAGATGGTTATTGTGAGATAAACTCTAATCGGAAACTCCGGAGATGTTGTCTTTCATGTGTGTGCCTTTTTAGGGTGCAGCTACACTGCATGCATGTCGTTTTTTACCAGCCTGCTCGGCTTATTGTCATTATTTTATTTCACATGTGCCACTTTCAGTATATTTCATTTACCCCAACTTATTCGTTTAATCTGCACATTGAATCGATCAGCATAGGGAGGGTACCCGGGTGGCAGGATAATGGTGTTACAGCGAGGAGTATGGAAATAGGAGCTACATGCCTGGCTAAATTATCTTGATACTCATCGGAATGAAATACCCATAAAATACGACACGGGGTATAAAAGGAAATCTGATACCCGGAGATGTAGGATTGAAAAAAGCGCGCGCGCGCGCGCGCGCACACACACACACACACACACACACACACACACACTAGTGACCTCCTGACCAATATTTCATTGAATAAGGAACCAATAAGGCAGGAAGACCATAAATCCGACAATACCGCCGCAGGGTGCGTGAGCTCACCTAACGACGGTTATTTCGGTCATTTCAACGCCACATTGTGAACGATCTGCGCGCAGCCATCAAGATTACGAAACAAAAGAGTGAGAGAGCAGACGACCCCGTGAACGATCTGCGCACAGCGAGAGATTTCGCAACAAAGAAATAACCAAGTTAGCAGCAGAGTACGAAAAAACCTGTCGTCTTCTACCGATAGAAAATGAGATTTGGACCAAGTCAAAATTGAATTTAAAAAAAAAAAAAAAAAAAAAAAAAAAAAGCGCCTTTACAGTTAAACATACGCCATGCCAAAAACGATAGCGAAATTTCTAATGTTGATTTTTCTTTGTGTACTACAACCGAGTAAAGTTTGTGGACCGTTTTTCATATCTTCTTGCATGCGTTTCATGTGGCTGGCTTCCATTCTTTTTTTTTAATTTTCTTTTTGTTTCTGGTCGGCAGTTGGAAGCAGCAGGTCTAACGGATCTTTCCGTGGCGAATCCTAACGCCTAAATTCTATGACACTACCCGGTACCGTGTCGCAGCGATGCAGACCATGGATTTGTTCAAATCGCATTTCTTTCTTTCTTTCTTCCTTCCCCTTTTTTCTAATTTCTTTTCCTTGATTTGTTTTTGATATTTGTCTTCATGACAAAAATACAATATTCTTTAGTTTGTTTTCTTGCTTGATGTGACTTTTAAACATTTAGTGAAGGGGAAGGGGGGTGACGGCGGAGGGAAGGTGGATAATAATATACAAATATGCTCATGCGGGAGAGCAGTTATTTCATTACTCATTTTTTTTTTGTTTGTTTCTTCGGGACTATCTTTAAGTCACAGAATGTTTAACAACATATGTCAAACTTAAAACTCAGTCATACATGATTCCCGATTCCACTCCTAAAAGAGATAATTGAGGAAGATGAGAGAGAGAGAGAGAGAGAGAGAGAGAGAGAGAGAGAGAGAGAGAGAGAGAGAGAGAGATTTCCACGCTGCACAGTGTGTATACTCCCAGCTCCCCCTCGGTAATGTGGTCTTCCATCAAAGACGCCAAGTCAAGAACGTCGGACTACCTCCCCCACCAGAAGTGCACATAGGACAGCGCAGATTCCTACAACGTCGAACGGATCCTAGATCCGCCCTTTTTAACCGGATCCCCCACCAGGGGACAGGACCTTACCCAAACCGACCGGATCATCATTCTCTGGCCACCTTCTAATTTTCCACCAGGCTTCCTTCAACTGGATTCTGTTGATTTCGGCGTCATCATGCTGAAGGATCCTGCCCGGATCTGCCACTATATCCGGCGGATCTGTGTCACGGATCTCTGGTAAAAATAAAACGGTTTTGTCTTTGGGCCATCCTCCACCTTTCCACCAAGTTCCTTCAAGTCGGTGCTCTAGTTTTTGCGTAAATCTGTTAACAAACAAATCAGCCAACATAACACTAGCGAAAACACAACGTCTGACGGAGGCAACCAGCCAAGTGCATACTTTCGATCCATTCCGGGGTCGTCAGTGCGAGAGCAGCTGGCTCAAATGTTTGCTCTACATACCGGTGTTAGCAGACTGATGTAAAGTACTTATATGTAGAAGGTTTTGGTTTGTTTTTTGTTTCGTTTATTTTCGTTTCGCTCAGTTTTTGGGGCTCAGAATGTACTGAACTACGTAATAGTATACTGTATCATATTGTACTACACTGAATTCAAAGTACAGTGTTGCATTTTACATAGTGTGTGATGTCGTGTTTTGGACGGTATTTTATAACCGCATAGTACTACACTGGGTTGGATATCATTTCCTTGCATGATACTGAGATCATGTCACATTGTTTCGTATTTTATTGAATTGTCTACCTTTCTCGGAAAACAAACAGGTGTTCTTTTTTTTCTTGTGATTCGTTTGTTCATGTTTGGCGGCTGTAGTACTTTAACTTTCTAAGATTTGCTTAGACTTCCGCTTGCAACCTGTTTTAGTATGTTAAATCTGATTGCTCTCCCTACTATGAGAGCGTATCACCAGAATACAGCCACCCATTCACTTTATTCTTGAATTTACTGTTCTGTTTTTCCCTATCTGTTTTTTTTTTATGAGATAAGCTCTAAAACAATTTTGCTGGGGCACAAATCGTTGCCGTGGGGGTATTTTACGAGTCCTAAATACACACAAACACTTAATAAAACCTCGGTTTAGTGTCTCTGTCGAAGGACTAGGCCTAAAACTATCTCTGAAGATCTCTTGACAAGAGAATAAAGAGGAAATGCCGGAAGGTGGGGGGAAGGGGGAGGGGTGGGGGTGGGGGATACACACTATTTCCGTCCGAGGTTCGAAACCGAGGCCCTGGAAACTGCTGGCTGTTTCGACCAGTGCTTTGTCCACAGAACCACCCCTTTTCTTGTTTACCTGCACTCCGCCTTCGTCTTCTTCCAACTCTTCTTCTTCCGTTGTTCCTTCCTCCCCTTCCTTCGTTTTTCGTTTCCTTTCCTTCCTTTCGTTTTGCACGCTTTTCCTTCTATTTTTTTTCTTTATCTCTCCCCAATATAACTGTACATAACTACATTTGTTCTCTACATTTGTCTCTCTCTGAGTCTCTCTCTCTCTCTCTCTCTCTCTCTCTCTCTCTCTCTCTCTCTGTCTCACCACCATCGCCCCTTCATACCAACTCGGTGTGCACCCGCTCCCCCATGCCAAAGTGGGCTTTCAAAAAATCCAACCATAAAATCGAACCGAAGACCCCTCACATCTCTTCAAAGACAGATACTCGCACAGACAGAAAGGGGAGAGGGGTGTGTGTGTGGATGGATCAGGGAGGGGGCTGGGGGCTGGCAATTACAGGATGAAAGCATGTGACAAACAGAATTATTCATAGATTAATTAGACTCAAGTATGTCTCGAGAGAAAAACAGAAGCGCGAGGAAGAAAGAGCGAGAGAGAGAGAGAGAGAGAGAGAGAGAGAGAGAGAGAGAGAGAGGTGAGGGTGAGAGAGAGTCAGACAGAGGGGAAAAAAGAGAGAGGGAGGAGAGGAGAGAGAGGGGGGAGGAAGCTTGAAAAGAAAAAGAAAGAGGGGAATGGAGAAAGGGAGAGGGGAAGATAGAGGGGGAAGAGAAGGGATGGAGAGAAGAGAGAGAGAAGAGAAGAGAGAGAGAGAGAGAGAGAGAGAGGGACAGACAGACATACAGACAGACACACTGACAGAGAGAGAGAGAGAGAGGCAGGCAAACAGATACAGACAGACAAAGATGCAGACAGAGACACAAATACAGACGGACAGAGAGAGAGAGAGAGAGAGAGAGAGAGAGAGAGAGAGAGAGAGAGAGACAGAGAGATAGACAGACAGACAGACAGACAGAGACGGAGGGAGACGGAGAAAGAGATACTAAAGAGACATACTACAGAGAAACAGACAGACAGACAAACGGACAGACAGACAGACGGACAAACAGACAGACGGACAGACAGAGAGGCGAGAGAACCGACCCGTCGTGTAATCGCCAGCCTTCGTTTAATCCGTGAGCTTATCTCACCGGCGAGCTATATCTTGTTCCGGGTCGACTCACATCTTGGCGCAAGAACAACTAGATCCGACACCCCTCCACCCCCCTGTCCACCCGCCCCTCCCCTCCAACCCCCCCGGGGCCGCAGATACTGACGCGTTCTGAGCATACCCATACATTCACGGGCAAAGCTATGACTGTATATAACAGAGGCAGTCCAAAGATAACAGCGTGCCAGGTTCTATTCCCATCGATAGAAGTTGGCCGACTCACAACACACTGGTAAATGACGCACCAAGTCTTTACTAATCGCCAAGAAGTGCACAGTATATGCTGCGACTCTTGCAGTCCGACACATAATTCATCTCTCTCTCTCTCTCTCTCTCTCTCTCTCCTCTCTCCCCCATTCCCTCCCCCCCCCCCCCTCCCCGCCAAAGATTTGTCGCATTTCAACCTTCATGGTATCCATTTGGGTCCTGAAACACAGACTCAAAAATGTGCATTTCCGTTTTTCATTGGTTGCTTTTCGTTTTCTTTTTACTTATTTTTTTTTTCTTTCTTTTCTTTTTTTTCCCTTTTTTTTGGGGGGGGGGGGGGGGGCGGTGGGTGGGGGTGGGGTGGGGGGGGGGGTGGGGGTAGGTTCTGGTGGCTGGGCTGTGGTAAGGGCTACGTATTTTTGTCCAATACTTTCTTCACGTTTTCCTTTATAGATTCTTCGCTGGCAATGTGGGAAGTCCACTGATAAAAGATGTTTCTCCCCTTCATGATGAAAATACGACACAATTGGAGGTGCTGTGTCTCAATCCGATACCAGGGGTGGACTGGGGACGAACAGGTCGAGGCTACTGATGAATATCGCCCGGGAGACGAAAGGCGCCACTGGACTGGTGTAACGCACGGTTTATCACATGCTATCAGTCCAGGGTTTTCATATCTACATGTTAAAACTACTTTTATGTCCCCTCCCCTTCTCCTCCTCTTCTTCATGTTTTCTTCTCCCCCTCCCCCCCCCCCCCCCCCCCCATCCCCCTACTTTTTGTGCAGAAAAATTAAAAACAAACGAATACACAAACATGCTTCATATCAATATCACAATGACTATGAAATTGTTCGTCTGCGCTTGTTTTCCCACCGCTGCTACGTATTCTAGTGGTGTGATTCGACTAGAAGGAGACGAGGATGACGAAGAGAGAGAGGGAGGGAAAGGAGGAAAGAGAGAAGAGAGAGAGAGAGAGAGAGAGAGAGAGAGAGAGACAGCAGACAGACAGACAGAGACAGAGAGAGAGAGGAGCAAGAGGAGGAAAGGGACAAGGATTTGGAGGGAGGAAAAGGAGGAGAAGGACGAGGAGGAGGAGAGAGAGAGAGAGAGAGAGAGAGAGAGAGAGAGAGAGAGAGAGAGAGAGAGAGAGAGAGAGAGAGAGAGGTTCCAAGTGGTTTGTACTGACCATAGCTTTCATACTGAGAAAAAGAAAGAACGCATCAACAACCCTAAACTCAGATATTTATTTGCCTTTACATGCCACTTCGTCTCCGATGCAGACGTGATAACGACTGTCTTTACAATCTAGAGGTAAGAAAAGGATCTCTCTCTCATCTCTCTCTCTCTCTGTCTCTCTTGCTCTCTCTATCTCTTTCACTATCTCAGGGGGGGGGGGGGGGGGGGGAGGGGAGAAGGGAGGCAGGATGAGGGAGGGGGTGAAGGCGGCTAAAGATCAACAACAACGACGACAACGACGAAACACGCCGAACGACATTTTCAATGAACTGCCAACTCACCAGGCCGGAAACTCGCAGCTCCTGTTCTCTCGAACCGATCTTCTTCACAGCATGGGAGTTCAATAATCACTTCTTCACTCCACACAGCCCCTATCGAAGATGACAGACGGTGCTTTCACGTCTGACGACTAACCCATACACATACACACACATGCACACGTGCGCGAACAGCCTCTCAAGGGGACACGCCCATCCACGCACCAAAACAAACACGGTGGCTCCCTCTAAGACTGTCCCCCTACTACTTATTCAAATCCTCCTGCTATAGAGACCGGAATCGACTCTTAGAGTAAGCGTGACTGACCTTTAAAAAAAAAAAAAAAAGCATACGACAGGCACATGAAATCTGGCTCCTCTCACGTTTCTGTTTTCTTCTTCTTATTCCTTCTCTCTCTCTCTCTCTCTCTCCTATCGCTCCTCTCTCTCCTCTCTCTCTCTCATCTCTCTTTCCTCGCTCTCTCTCTGTCTGTCTGTCTCCTCTCTCTCTCTCGACTTTGTCTGCCTGTCTGTCTCTCTCTCTCCCCTCTCTCAAATCTATAAAAGTTTTTTAACTTCGGTCTCGGACTCCCGCGTCTTCAACAGCTGAGTCAATAAATCACTCTTTTCTTGACTTAATTAATCATGCCTGTTGTCTTTCCGTCTGAGACTAACCTCACAAAACACACATCCCTCCGTCGGAACAGGCCTCCCTCTGGTGATAATTCTCAATCTATACAAAACAACCGGTGGCTATTTTATTACGTCTCCCCTACTACTTATTCAAATCCTCCTGCTTAGAGACCGTAATAACTCTTAGATTTACAGCGGTCTCCAGTAAATTCAAAGCATACGACGGCACAGTCATCTGGCGCCTCTCACTTTTCTGTTTTCTTTAATAACATCTACTCTTTCCTTCTCTCTCAACTTCTCGCTGAGTTTGCTCTTTCGGATCTCTCTCTGTCTGTTCTGTCTGCGTCTCTGCTCTCTCTAGGGTCATGAGAGGTTCTTTGTTTCTTCTTCTTCACAGGGTCTTCCGAGATTGTCAGGCATCTATAAAAGTTTTTATTACCTTCGGAAATTACGGAATTTAGCAATAACCCAATGCTTTCAAATGGATTAATCATGGTGGTCCTCTCTCAACAGAGCGGTATTTGTTCTGGGATTTTCTTTCTCGCCAAATTCCGTATTTTCCCAATAGCACATACATGCAACAACTTCTGGACGAATGGTACCACGAATTCATTCGTTCGGATGCTCCTCATCCTATCCTTCACGCACGCGCGCGCACACACACACACACACATATGCACACGCACGCGCGCGCGCACACCACACACACACACTCGCGCGCGCGCGCGCACGCATACACTCACACATACACTTACAAGTTAATCAAGCCAGATATTTTGATACCAATAGGGAAAAGTTCATGTGTGTGTGAGGCGTGCGTGCGTGCGTGCGTGTGTGTGTGTGTGTGTGTGTGTGCGTGTGTGGTGTGTGTGTGTTTGTGTGTGTGTGTGCGCGCGCGCGCGCGCGCGCGTGTATGTATGTGTGTGTGTGTGTGTGTGTGTGTGTGTGTGTGTGTGTGTGTGTGTATGTGTTGTTGTGTGTGCGTGCGTGCGTGCACTCGCGCGCATTTGTGTATGTGAGTGTTTATGTATGTGTATGCGCGTGCGCGTGCGCGTGTGTGTGCGTGTGTGCACGCACGTGCGCGCGCGCTTTTTCATTTGACAAGAAGCACAATAGCCTGTTGTTAGCACATAACAACAACTGACTTAATACATAACAAGTTACGCATAATGTGAACTTTAAAGAAAAATGATACGCATAATGTACGGCCAAGTTTACATCGCAGGGTAAACAAAAATGTAGATAAACAATGAGTCTGTGTGAAACCCGACAAGGCTGAACACATTATCTTCCCATAATTCTTGGAATCAGCGACTTTCGGTTTTCCTGTTACTCACACATGCGCGTGCACACACACACACACACACACACACACACACACACACACACACACACACACACACTCACAGACACACACACACACATACACACGCGCACACACGCATGCGCGCACACACACTCACATACACACAAACGCACGCACATACACACAGACACACGCACGTACATACACACACAAACGCGCGGGCGCGCGCCACACCACACACACACACATACACTCACAAACGCACGCGCGCGCACACACACACACACACACACACACACACACACACACACACACACATACACACATTTCGCAGCAACTCGTACCGGTTTTTCTGAACAGCCAAACATGGAACTTAAATCGACTTTTTGGTGTGCACCGTTTTCCAGTGCAGGTCACATTTTCAAACACTTGACACACATTTCTAATCATTCTCTGGCTTCTGAATCAATTCTCTGGCTTCTTTGAGTGTGTCCGTCCATGGTCAAAATGTGTTCCACTCACTCCAGACGAAACTTTTGGGCCGATATTTCTACAATTTGTAGGTATGTTCATTGTGGGTCACGGATGATGCCCGATGTTTTATTTTACCAGAATAGCCGTTACTAACGGCTGTAAATGATAATTTAAAAAAATCAAGCCTGATATGGGAAATAACCACCGCACTGTCGAGTTTTTTTTTCTTCCACTAACTGGAAATTGTCTCCCCTGTCTGTCACTGTACTGGGAGTACGTTTATATGCTTTGCATCTTGTTTTTTGCTATCTTCTCCTTCCCTCATTAAAGAGTCATCAACATCACAGTATGTTAATGTCCAAGTCTTACAGTAGCGATGAGAAAAATAGATTATGTAGTTTCGTGTGTGTGTGTGTGTGTGTGTGTGTGTGTGTGTGTGTGTGTGTGTGTGTGTGTGTGTGTGTGAGCGCACGCGCGCGTATGTGTATGTACGTAAGTGTGTGAGAGAGGGAAAGGGGCAGATAGACTATGTTTATATTTGTGTGACAGATTGACAAAGAGAGGCAGAGACATAAACACAGAGAGAGAGAGAGAGGAGAGAGAGAGAGAGAGAGAGAGAGAGAGAGAGAGAGATAGAAAGAGGGAGAGAGAGAGAGAGAGAGAGAGACTCAGAGAGAGAGAGAGAGACAGCCAGCCAGAGAGACAGACAAAGAAACAGAGAGACAGACAGACACACAGACATACAGAGAGAGAGAGAGGAGAGAGAGAGAGGAGAGAGGAGACAGACAGTCAGACAGACAGACAGACTGACAGAGACAGAGAGAGAGACAGAGACAGA
>JADBJO010021830.1:20000-27500 GCA_016801955.1 Conus betulinus
GGGATAAAAAGGAGTAGGAAACCCGGGGGGGGAGGGGGGGAAGAAAGAAGCGGAGTAAAAAAGGGAATAAAGAGGAGGTGAGAAAGAGGACAAAAAGAGATAAACGAGGAGGTGGAAAAAGGGGAAAGAGAAGGAGAAAAAGGAGAAGAAAGTTCAAAGGAAACAAAGAGGAAGGAGAGAAGGAGGAAAAAAGAAGGAGGAGAAGATGAATTAGGCCGGGAAGAAAAAAAGAGGAGGAGGAAAAGGAGGGTGGTGGTGGAGGAGGAGGAGGCGGAGGAGGGGAAGGGGCGGAAGGAAGAGGAGGAGGAGGAGATGATGATGATGATGAATAAGGAGGAGGAGGAGGAGGAGGAGGAGGAGAAGAAGAAGAAAAAGACCGAGAAGAAGCAAGAAGCAAAACAAACAAAAAAAGCAAACACCAAAACCAAAACAAACAAAACAAAACAGCAGAGAACAAACTTCCTTTTCCAATATACAACTAAGGGAGGGGGGGGGGGGGGGGGGGGGGGGTAACCCACTCAACATTCACACACTCGGACTTAATATTCTACCCCAATTACCCACTTACTGACCCCCCACCAAATTCACCTTACCTGTCTCACATCCAATGGCCAACAAGTGATATGCACGCTTACACAAATCAAATATAACAAAACGACGCTCCGGACCCTCTTTTAACCCCTCTCACCAGAACACAAGGCAATGTATTTGTGGTTCGATTCTCCTCGGGATCTTGCTCTCAATCTATTTCTTTCTCTCTCCTTACAGGGGGGATCACAGTCACTGGAGAAGGTAACGAGGGGCTTTGTTGCACACCACCACATCCGAGGCACTAAATTCGCTTTCAGCTTTACAGGTGACAGGAAAATGCTCCGCGTGTATAGGCTGTTAGAACAAAATTTGGCGTCCATTTTAAGTTTTCTTTTCAGTTTTTTTTTTTTTTTTTTTTTTTTTTTGGGGGGGGGGGGGGGGGAGGGGGTGGAGGGGGGGGGGGGGGGGGGGCATGGGGCAGGGGAGGGTGGGGGGGGGGGGTGATTCATGTGTTTTAGCTCGTCCTTTTTTAAGCGTCTCTCTCTCTCTCTCTCTCTCTCTCTCTCTCTCTCTCCTCTCTCTCTCTCTCTCTCCTCTGTGGTAAGTGACTGAGGGGTCGGAGGGGGCCCGGGAGGGAGAAGAAAGAAAGAAAGAAAGAAAGAAAGAGAGAGAGAGAGAGACACACACACACACAGACAGACAGACAGAGACAGAGACAGACAGACAGACAGACAGAAAGACAGAGAGAGAGAGAGAGTAGTATAGTGTAGGATGTGCTGTGTGTGTTGTGTTGTGTAGTGTAGTGGCGTGTGTGGTGTGTGTGTGTGTGTGTGTGTGTGTGTGGTGTGTGTGTGTGTGTGTGTGTGTGTGTGTGTGTGTGTGTGCGTGCGTGCGTGCATGCGTGCGTGCGTGTCTGCGTGTGTGTGCGTTTGCGCGCGCGTGTATGTGTGCGTGTGCGTGCGTGCGTGATTGCGCGCGCGCCTGCCTGTCTGTCTGCCCGTCTGTCTGACAGCACACTTCTACGAAAAATAGTCGCACATACAGTCACAAACTGTTAAACCTACATCTATAAATCAGCACCGGATACGATTGACCCTCTTGGTCAATGGGTCGTATACCGACGAGGCACCTTAGCAAACATCGACCGTTTACAACAACCGACACGTCCTGGGACGACTGCTAACAAAACAATGCACAGATGATTTCAATATGCAATGGGAACGGTTCAAGTACGATCGGTCTCATTTGCCCTGTTGTGTCTGCCTATTCGATCCGGGCGCGTCGATGGAGGTGGCTGGGACACATTGTTGCCTGCCACTCCGCTCACTGCCCAGAACAGCTCCATGCAGGACCCCACAAGGGAAACAGAACCAAGGACGACCAGAAGCACAGCCTGTCGCAGAACAGTCGCGAGAGAGAGAGAGAGAGAGAGAGAGAGAGAGAGAGAGAGAAGAGAGAGAGAGAGAGAGAGAGGAGAGAGAGGAGAGACAGACAGACAGACAGAGAGAGCTGAAAGGCAAGGCGAATGATTCCAGACGGTTCTCTGAGCATCAGCAGCAGCCAGCCAGAGGCAGGTAGTGATTCCCTGCCATCGCCTACAGTGCCAGACAGAACACAGAGGATGGAACACGAGTCTGTCTGAAAATCGGAAAAGCATGTGCCTTGTTCTGTGTGATTGCTGAGCAAGTTACCAGTCTTGCTCTGTGTGAATGCTGGATAGAAGAATCTTTCTGGGTCTTTCTAAATAGTAGCTTACTTTCTACTTTGTCTGAATAGCTGATAAGCTTTTGCTTTGCTTTATCTAAATTTAGAGTAAGTGTACGTACCAAAGTAATAGAACTGAAAAAGAGAAAGATGAAACAGAAAGAAAGAAAAGATGGAAAGAAAGAAAGAAGGAAAGAAAGAAAGTAAGAGCATTCGAGAAAAGAAAAACGTAAAAAAGACAAACAATTAAAGAAAAGGAATGAAAATAAAGACAAAAAACAAACGCCACGATGGGACCAGACAGCCTACACCAGACATGCACAGACGCACATTCCCCAGCCACACTCCCCTCGGACCCGTGTTTGGCCTCCCTTACCAAAACAGCACCCTGAGACCTCCACCCCACCCCTTCCCAACCTCTCTCACCACCCTACCCCCACCCTCATCCCCCCTCCCTTTCCTACCACCTTCGTCCCCCGACCCAGTCGGTGACCGTTCGAACAGGGTGATCGATTGACGAAGTGAGCGACATTCTCAATACCGTTATCGTCTTTAATAGGCTTAACGACTTGTGGTCCACGTTTGGTTTGCAGGCCAATCATTTTCACGGGGCCGTCGGGCTGCTCTCTCTCTCTCTCTCTCTCTCTCACACACACACACACACACACACACACAACCACACACACCAACACACACACACACACACACACACACACACACACACACACACACACACACACACATGTACATACCCACACACGCTCGTACTCACACACACACACACACACACACACACACACACATGTGCGCGCCCTAACACACACACACACACACACACACACACACACACACACACACACACACACATACACACACGCATGCGCGCGCGCACACACACACACACACACACACACACACACACACACACACACACACACACACACACGCATACACACACACACACACACATCTTCTAATCTTCCGTACGTGTATATGTATTTTCTCAGGTGCATTCATACCCACGAGTGCCCTGCATGCGTTCTTTCCTTTAACGCATTTGAATACGCACAACGACAATGAACTGAAAGAAGCGCTCTTGGAAAAGAATGGTTTGTGATCTACTTTCAGGTATATTATCATAGCTCATCTTACCACATAGAACATATGGGGGAGGAGGGGGGGGGGGGGGGGGGCAGTAACTAAGTTGGGAAACAAAGATCTCTTTAAATAAAACAAACAAATAAAAAACAAAACAAATAAAAAAAAAAAACACTAACTACGTACTATGATCCCATGCATAACACGGTATGTAAGCAACGGACAAACTGTAAGCCCCGATGTGCTCGGGCTGTATTAGGAGTGCCAGCGACCCCGCTCTGTTTGTTGCCCTTGGTGTTTCAGAGAGAGAGAGAGAGAGAGAGAGAGAGAGAGAGAGAGAGAGGGCACAAGTCAATGAAAACATGCAACAAAAACACCTTACAGGTCACAGACTGGTAAACTGACACGACAGAGTGCTCAGCTTGTATCCACTCTGGACACAGTGTGCAGGTTGACTATCTAGTCGCCAGAACTGGTGTTCGAAAAAAGCTGATATTCATGAATTTGGACCAGAGATAAAATTTAAATGACTGTGAGGAATCAAGGGAGGAGATGGGCCACAAAGACGGGAAAACAACAGACGACAACAACAAAAAAGAAACAAACAAAAAGAAAGAAAAAAGAAGAAAAAAAAAAAAGACGGAGTGGAAGAGAGAGTAGTAGAAAAGAGGAAAATACCAGCGTAGACCTTCCAGAGGTCGACGATACAATACGAAATAAGATATCCCCTGACATACCCAGGAGGTGGCTCGCAGGTAATAGGTGCAAAGCAGTTTGTGTATTGCAAGACGCCTCAGTACCTATCTCATACGTACCAGTTTCGTCGTAGGGTGTGTTCTACCACACTTCAGTCAGCTAGCTGAGCCATTTACATCCATTTTACAGGGCTAAATGAGGCCTAGCAGCAGCGCCATAGAAATCTGTTGATGGTTGAGTCTCCTGTCCCTTCGTCTGTCATGCTAAAACTGATGGCCACGAACGAGTGGCTGTCTGATGACGTGACAGCCCTTCTAACCCCTGTATACCTAAAAACGGGCGGTTCTGGCAGGTTTTACTTTGGAGCCAAGTCTGTTGTTGCCAGAGTTCTGACATGCTAAGAGGACGTTTATCTTGAACTGGCGTGAGAGGAGAGTGGTTGACGGGTGGTCGCTACACTTGGGTGGCGTGACGCAAACGTTTGGTTCACCGAGGAGGGTGAAATAGTAGAATCATGCTGGTCTCATTCCAAATCGCCTTCAAAACGCTTGGACTGGCTTTCTTTCCAGCTGTTCTCACATAAAAAAGGGGTCGAAAAGAAATTCAGCTTTGGCTGTGGCATATGTACAACCAAACGTTTACAACTGGCTAACATTCAGCGGGATTGCACTCCATAAATACTTACCTACACAATTAAGAGAGACACAAGTTATTCCACATGAATGTGCTAACGATCAAAGAAGGGTGAGAGGGAGAAAGACTCCTGTTGACGCCTTCATGTGCGCTGCAACAAGACAAACTATGGAGGAGGAGAGATGGGGAGGGAGAGGGAGGGAAGTCCGGAGGGAGGAATGGGGTAGGTGGGAGTAATGGCACCAAGACAATGTGGACGATAATAGATAAAAAAAAAAAAAAATCCATTCTATTAGGTTCTCTCTCTCTCCCTCCACCCCTCCCCCCACTGTTGGCTAGGATGGAGTTCTGAAAAGATGTAGGTACCTAAGGACATTCAAATGAAATGATTCAGTATGACCCGTTTATCATAAAAAGGTAATTTAAATTTTACTGGTTCGCTGAACGGAAATTTGAGGGCATGTATATAGTCCAAAGCGAAAAAAAAAAAAGAACAAAGGCATAATGATAAAAATTTGGCATTCTCTCTCTCTCTCTCTCTCTCTCCTCTCATCTCTCTCTCTCTCTCTCTCTCTCTCTCTCTCTCTCTCTTTCTCTCTTCTCTCTCTCTCTCTCTCTCTCTCTCGCTCTCTCTCGCTCTCTCTCTCTCTCTCATGAAAAATGCCTTGTCACCAATCTTGACATTAATCCAACAAAAATTAAGGAACTCGCTCCGGAACATTGAATGTTTCCAGCGTCAGAATGTGCACCAAAGACGTTGCAGATATATACTTTTGCACACTTCTACTATCAGCGTCACAAAAACCAAGTGATATTCCATTGACTTTTCATCCCAGACTTGCCCAAATAAAGATCGGAAATGAATCTGATTGGCACACTTTCTACCATCAGCGTCTAAAAAAAAAAAAAAAAAAAAAAAAAAGCGATATTTCATTGACTTTTTTTATCCCAAACATGCACAAATAAAGAGCGGAAAATGAATCTGATTGGGTGAATTAACGAATCTATAGCAACCGCCAATGGTGCATTAAGAAGATGGTCGACAAGTGCTGGCAGCCAATCCAATCTCACAGAAATGACAGAATATTACAAGACCATTTCAGGAATACACAAATCATTAGGGTGTTTGATTACGCCCCACGTTCAGAAATGAATTCATTTCTGCAAACCAGTTTCTAGACTGATGAATCTGGCATCACCAAGAGTTCCTGGGCAAACAGCAAATTCAACATAAACCTAATTCATAACTCACTGAAGTCCACAGGAAGCTGCGATAGTGTTTGATCTCCTTTGTATACTGACCAACAGAAACATGATTATTCCCATCAACGAAAAGCAACAAGGGCTGAAATTCCAAGGAATCCCGTGGGACAAGGTAAGCCTCCAGCTAGGGAAAAAAAAAAAACTTGCTTTCAAAATGGCGCAACGTGATACGAATGCCGAAATCGAGTGGCGTATCATCCACTTTTTCGGTCCAGCTACAGCCATTTGTTCGTCCAGCTTTCACCAATTTCTTTCGCATACAATGTCAGAGTTCGACTTTCTTTTGCCTTCGAAAGGGTAGACAAAATGGCGACTGCTCGCTTTCTGAAAGAAGTTCAACAATTATTTTTCGTGACAACGCGACCAGCGCTCCGCAAATTCCACCACCACTTTCCTCTCTCTCCCCCACCCCTCCCCTTCTCACTCCCACCACCCGTTTTTCTTTTCCCCCTCCTCCCCCCCCCCCCCCCCCCTCCAGCCCACTCTCAGTTTTTCATATTTCGCGGAAATGCGGAGTTCGTGTAGATGTGGAAATCCTGAAAATGTCAAAAAAAAGCAAGCTGCAGTTTTCACTGATCTGTCCAGATCGAATCAACTCAATCTACGGTGGTGACATAAAGGCGTTGTCCGAGCGTGAGAAAAGGTCAAATAAATTCAATTACAAGGACACAAGGGAGAGCACAGACTCGTGTCACGACAAAGCAGATCCTTGATTCAACCACCGATTCGAATCCGCACCAAAGACAAACTGGATTCGTCCCTGGACACCATTTTTATCTTTCCACCTACTTTTGTTAAAATCAGTTTTGCAGGGCTTTTTTTGTTGTGGGTGATCTTACTGACAACAACCCAACAGATGCAGCGGAAAACAAAACATCCGTGGTGAAGGTGTTTCTATTTTACATCGTTCATAGCGCGAAAGTGTTTGCTGAGTCTTTTTAATCTACTTCTAATGTTTTGGATCAGCTGAGATCGGGTATGCTGCGGTGTACAAGGTCAATATTTCATTAGTTCATGCGTACTGTGTATGTGTCTGTGCACAGCCTATTAAAAGTTTCCTGTCTGGGAAGACACCCATTCACAAGACCTACTTTGCCTGACATTGTCAGGGTTCTAATAGATTTTTTTTTTAAATGAAAAACAAAGAAAGAAAGCAGTAAACAAAAACTTTTAGTGAAGGAACACATGAACACACATCCTCCCCCCTCCTCCGCCCCCCCCCCCCCCCCCCACACCACACACACACAACACACCACACACACACCACACACACACACACACACACAACACAACACACACACACACACACACACACACACACACACACACACACACACACACACACACACACACACACACACATGCACACACAAACACACACACACACCACGCCCGTTTCCTTCCCAAACAAAGATCCCTACAAAAGAAAAAGAAAAAAAAAAAAAGACGAACAACAACACAATACAGGAGGGGGAAGGGATCACCGGCTGAAGGAGGTGGGGGTGAAGGTCTGTAACAGTCCTTGTCAAGGAAGTTGCCCCTCCCTCTCATCCCCCATAAGCCAGGGGACCGTAA
>JADBJO010021831.1:0-17500 GCA_016801955.1 Conus betulinus
CACTTAGAGCTACATACGAAATGTGTGCTGTGTATGAGTAGGGGGGGGGGGGGGAGGGCTGGCTGGATGTTGGTTGGTTGAGACAGGGTATTGGACAGAGATGTGCTAGCCAATGGAGCTACTATGTATGAAGCTGAGGGGGTGTGTCCCCCGAGTGTGTGTGATATAGGACATGTTATAAGTTAGCGAGAGGAAGACAACTGCGCTCTCGTTCACCGCTCTCAAGCAAGGTACAACACCAAGGAGAGGCCTGAGACTCAGGAGAAGTGTGAACTCTGTGGACTCACGAGGAGACCACGAGAGCGAGACCCATAGGGCAGAATCGCAGCAGCTCTCTGAGACAGGGAACAGAGGTGTCTGTGACTGTGACGAGATCCGACGGGGGGAAAGGCCAACCCCCAAATCTCGTGAAGGTTTGGGTCTGCCCTGCTTGTAGTGTTTGTCTGGGACATGCAACCAGTAGGGATTTTGGAGACTGTCACCAAGCGTTCCTAGATTCCCCGTCGTCCGTGTGTGACTTCCGTGAATCTCCGGTGAGGGAACTTTGGGTGTCAGGTGTGAGAGAGGAGTCGGCGGCAGTGCCCTGAGATTCCTGTGCGTGACACACTCCCAGTCAGGTGTGACCCACGGTGAAGTGTCGGTGTGTCGGCAGTACATAGGAGACCCCCCACAGGACGGTCCAGTGGGCGGAGTGACCAGAGACTTGGGCAAAGTTTAATAGGCCCAGTGTACTGCCGAGGCTCCAGCGAGGGAGCCGAAGAGGGGGCATCCCTGGCGGACGTCCGCGCGCCGACGACAACTGAGAGGCTGAGTGGGGGGCGAAGTGCGGCCCCGACGGGAAACCGCACCCGGCTGAGACTCCAGGGACCAACAAGTGGGCAGGGGTAGGCCAGCAGAAACTTGGAGGTCAACCCCTCGCCTTCATCCTCAGGTGTGAGGGTGTAAAGTCCGTGCCAGCAAGGACAACGCGACGACAGTAAGCGGCAAGAAGTGGGACGGCGCCCCCACAGACATTGAGAACTGTGTGAGCTTAGCTTAGCCGAGTTCGAGCGTGTGTGTGTGTGTGTGTGTGTGTGTGTGTGTGTGTGGGTGTGAGACCACCCCCCTCCCCCCTCCGAAACCTAAGGTGAGGCAAATATTCTCTATGTCTTGCTATGATATTTGTTGATTTTGTGTGTGGTGTGGGGCGTTCATCCATTTCTTTTCGTATTTTGATTTTTTTGGGGATAAGTGGTAGGACTTACTATATACTTTCGGAGCTGGTGGGAAGAACCAAGGTGGGGCTCGGAGCTAATTATCAAATTGATTGAAGAATAAGTTTTCTCTTTTCTTGATTGAATAAATGTTGTTAATTGATCCCATAAAGTGTTTCATTAAATTGTAGAAATTGTTCCTTGGTTTTTCCCGCATGTTTATGGGTGGAGGGCGCGTGCGTTACGAGGAGCGCGAGTGATGCTATAGAATATTAATATAATATACCAGCCAAAGCATCCACACGTCTACCTATTATTATCATTATATTTATCATGCTTATTATTAGGCTCAATTCCTTCCAACTCAGAAATATCAGGCGTATACTGGGCATCTCCCGGCGAGACAGGGTGACCAACACAGAAGTCCTGTCTCGAACTGGTTTCCCTGGCATGTATACCCTGCTGAGACGGCGTTGGTTGCATTGTCTGGGCCACGTAATTATTCATTCTTCTTCTTCTTCTTCTTATTTCTACATTATTGATATTATCATCATCATTATTATCATTGTGTTTATTTTTGTTTTTTTTGTATGATTATTATTATGTTTATGCTTGTTACCATTATCATGTTTATCATTATCATCACGTTTACTACTATTGTTTATCATTGCTGGTACGTTCATTATTATTATTCTTATCATTATGTTTATCATGCTAATTACTAGGCTCAATTCCTTCCACCTCAGAAGCTTCCGGCATACACTGGGCATCTCTGGCGAGACAGGGTTACCAGCACAGAAGTCCTGTCTCACGCTGGCCTCCCTTCCTCATATACGCTGCTGAGACAACGTCGGTTGTGATGGCTGGGCCATGTAATCATTTGTTATTATTATTATTATCATTATTGTTATAATTGCATTTCATGTTGGTTACCATTATTATGTTTTTTATTATTGTGTTTAGTATTATGTTTATCATTACTGTTATGTTTACCATATGATTATTATGTTTACTATGCCTATTATTAAGCTCATTTCTTCCACCTCAGAAGACTCAGGAGTATACTGGGGCATCTCCCGGAGAGACAGGGTGACCAACACAGTCGCGTCTCGCGCTGGCCTCCCTTCCATGTATACCCTGCTGAGACAGCGTCAGTTGCATTGGCTGGGCCATGTAATCATTTGTTGTTGTTGTTATTATTGTTATTATTATTATTATATTATCATCATTATCACTATTATTATTATTATTATTATTATTATTATTATTACTATTATAATTATCATTATCAGTATTTTGTTTTTGTTTATCATTATTATCATTATCTTGATTACTATTATGTTTTATTATCTTTATTACTGTCATTGTTTACTATTTTCATGTTTATTACTGTTGTTATAGTTGCAAAGTGAAACGACTGCAGGCGAAACCTAAACAAATCTTAAATAAATGTCAGCGAACCGCCCAGAGAAACATGGACAAACGAGTCACACAGACGCACCACAACGCGTTTCGACCCCTTAGGTCTTCTTCAGGTGCAACAAAAATGAAACAAATAACGAAAATACACTTAGCTTTGATCGCTTCTGTGTTGAATCAACGCCTTCTTCCTTGCGCTGAACACAGAAGCGATCAAAACTAAGTGTATTTTCGTTATTTGTTTCATTTTTGTTGCACCTGAAGAAGACCTAAGGGGTCGAAACGCGTTGTGGTGTGTCTTGTGACTCGTCCACGTTTCTCTGGGCGGTTCGCTGACATTTAAGATTTGTTACTGTTGTTATGTTTATAATTATTATCAGTTTTTATCAATATTTGTTATTATTACTTTTTTAATTGTTTCTTTATCACCTTAATTTTATAAGGTTTGTTATTGTTAAGTTTATTCTTTTTATGTTGATTGTGTTCATTATGCTGATTATGTGTATTTTGTAATTGTTTTGTTATGTTTATTATTATTATTAAGGTTTTTTTTTTTTTTTTTAAAGTCCCTCCATCGGCTTTGCTATTGTGTGTGTGTGTGTGTGTGTGTGTGTATGTGTGTGTGTGTGTGTGTGTGTGTGTGTGTGTGTGTGTGTGTGTGTGTGTGTGTGTGTACCTTTTTTTCGGCCTTTTTTTTTCCACTTACTCTTTTTTGTTTCAAGGCGGTCTACGTTATTATTATCATTATTGTTATTATTATTATCATCATCATCTACATTACTATTATTATATATATTGTTACTAGTGTTATTATGATGGTGTGTATGTTTATGTTTGTTGATTATCATTATTATTAGTAGTAGCATGTTTTGTATGCTTGTTATTAGGCTCAATTCCTTCCACCTCAGAAATCTCAGGCATATACTGGGCATCCCCCTGCCAGACAGGGTGACCAACACAGAAGTCCCATCTCGCGCCGGCCTCCCTTCCATGCATACCCTGCTGAGACGGCGTTGGTTGCATGCCTGGGCCATGTAATTATTCATTATTATTATCATTATTGGTCGTTTTTGTTTTATTATTATTACTATTATCATTGTTTGTTTTGCTTGTTACCATTATTATGTTTTATCATTATTATCACGTTTTACTAATATTATGTTATTATTATGTTTATTATGCTTATTGTTAGGCTCAATTCCTTCCACCTCAGAAGCCTCAGGCGTATATACTCGGCATATCCAGACGAGACAGGGTGACCAACACAGAAGTCCTGTCTCACGCTGGCCTCCCTTCCATGGATACCCTGCCGAGACAGCTGGCCCATGAAATAATTTATTATCATCATCATTATTATAATTGTATGTTTATAGTTGTTACCATCATTATGTTTATTATTGTTATCATGTTTACTATTAGTTTATCATTACTGTTATTATTATCATCATCATGTTTTATTATGATTATTATTAGGCTCATATCCTTCCATCTCAGGAGACTCAGGCGTATACTGGGCATCTCCCGGCGAGACAGGGTGACCAACGAAGAAGTCCTGTCTCACGCCGGCCCTCCCTTCCATGTATACCCTGATGAGACAGCGTCGGTTGCGTCGGCTGGTCCATGTAATTATTTATTATTATTATTATCATTGTCATCATTATTATTATCACTATTATCATTCTTATTATTATTATATTCACTATTATAATTATTAATATTATTATATTATCATTGTTATTATGTTTGTTATTATTATCTTTATTACTGTTTATTTATCAGGTTTATTATTGTTATGTTTCCTTATTATCAGGTTAATTGTTATTCATTTTCATTATTTTTTATTAGTATGTTTATGATCTTAATTTTTATCATGTTTATCATTGTTGTTATGATGATGATGAAGATGATGATGATGATATGTTCATCATGCTGATCGTTTTTGTAATTTATGCTTATTATGTTTGTTATTTTTTAAAGTTTTTTTTAATTTATTTTTTTAGTCCCTCCACCACCCGCCTTTGCTGTTTTTTTTTTTTTTTTTGTTTGTTTTTTGTTTTGTCTCTTTTTCCGGCCTTTTTTTCCCCCTCACTCTTTTTTGTCTCAGGCGGTCTTTATTATTATTATTATTATCATTATCACCATGATCATCGTTATTCTTATCATCATCACTATTGATATCATTATCATCGTTATTATCATTGTGTGTACGTTTATGTTTGTTGATTATGATTATTAGTAGTATTATGTTTTGTTTATCATTATGCTTATTATCATTATCATGTTAAGCATTATGTCTATCACTAATATTATGTCTATTATCATCATTATCATGTTTATTATGCTTATTATTAGGCTCAATTCCTTCCACTTCAGAAATCTCGGGCGTATACTGGGCATCTCCTGGCGAGACAGGGTGACCACACAGAAGTCCTGTCTCGCGCTGGCCATTCTTCCACGTATACCCTGCTGAGACGGCGTGGGTTGCATTGGCTTGGCCATGTAATCATCTGTGTTGTTATTATTATTAGTAGTACTTTATCATTATTATTGTGTTCGTGTGGTTTTTTTTATTATGATTATCATTATGTTTGTTACGTTTGTTACCATTATAATTTTTTATCATTATCATCACGTTTTACTATTTTGTTTATCAGTACTGTTATGTTCATCGTTATTATCACTCTTATTATTATGATTACTATGCTTATTATCAGGTTCAATGCTTTCCACCTCAGATGCCTCCAGCATATACTCGGCATCTCCTGGCGAGACAGGGTGACCATCACAGATGTCCTGTCTCACGCTGGCCTCCCTTCCATGTATAACCTGCTGAGACTGCGTTGGTTGCACTGGCTGGGCCATGTAATCATCTTCTTTCTTCTTCTTCTTCTTCGTCTTATCACTATTATTATCGTTGTATGTTTATGTTTGTTACCATAAGTATGTTTCTTTTTTACCATGTTTACCATTATGTTTATCATTACTGTTATGTTTGCCATATCATTCTGTTTACTATGCTTATTATTAGGCTCATTTCCTTCCACCTCAAAAGCCTCCAGCGTATACTCGGCATCTCCTGGCGAGACAGGGTGACCAACGCAGAAGTCCAGTCTCATGCTGGCCTTTCTTCTATGTATACCCTGCTGAGACAGCGTCGGTTGTGCTGGCTGGGCCATGTATTATTATTTTTTTATTACCATCATCATCATTATTATTATAATTGTATGTTCATGGTTTTTTTGTGCCTTTCCTCATACATTTTATTCACGTAACAGAAGAGATACATATGCGCAGAAAGAGGACAGTGCGCAGAGCAGTGCTGTCTTTTATTTTGATATTCTTTGCAGCAAGGAAGCTTTTAACTGATTGAACACAACTCATATATTCCAAATAGTTTACACTGATAGCATACTTTTTTCGCAGAAAGTTTTATAACTTAAGAAGCATCCCTTTTCATCAACCACATCTCTTACTAGGAATATGCTTTTGTGTGTCCATTTTCTAAAGAAAAATGTACAATTATAAATTCTGAACTTGGTCGTTGTCAAACAAGGGTTCTGCTAATACTTCTTGTGCTTCTTTTACAGACATGTGTTTGCAGAAATTCGCATAAGCTGTGAACACATCCTTCCAAAATTTGTTACAATTATTTTTAAGTAGTCTCAAAATCCTACACTGTTCCAATGATTCTATCTCAGGACAATCCATAAACAGTATTTTTTTCCATTTGGATGTTCCTGTGAGAATCTTTTTCATCCATGTCATTTTTAGGGCCTGTATAAACACTTGTATTTCAGGAATACCTAGGCCACCATTTTCAGTGTGGTGAACTGAATATTTTCTTTTTATCTTATCTGGTTTATTATCCCATATGAATTTGAAACACAAGTTTTGTAGCTGTGTTATTATCTTTTCTGGAGGGTTGGGGGAGGAGAATCCATAAGTATATAAGTTTTGAGAGCATGAGAAATTTAAGTACACAATTCTACCAAGGAGTGTGCAAATTCTTTTGGACCAAATTCTAAACAGATATTTCACTTCTACTGATTTGTCCATTGTATTAATTGCAGTCACTTTTGAGAAGTCATTCGTGAACCATATACCTAAGAGTTTACATTGGGGGAGGGGGGGGGGATTCCATTTCATATTTTTTTTCTTTTAAGTATTTGTTCTCTGAATATTTCTTTTGACCTAGCCACACATTAACAGTTTTTCCATAATGAAGTTTTAGTCCTGCAGTTTCTTCAAACTCCTCAAGAGTTCTGAACAGATTTTCATAGGATTCCCTATCTCCGTTCAGTGTAAATGACTGTCATCTGCGAATTGATTTATTTCAAAAATAGAGTCATGGATAGTAATACCTTTTATGCTTTTATCTTCTCTTATTTTGTGAGCTAGAATTTCTGAACACAAAACAAAAAAGGTTGGGTGAAATAGGGTCTCCTTGACGACAGCCTTTCTGTACTTCAAAGCTTCCAGATACCTGTCCGTTTACCATGATATGATGATTTTATATTTTTTATAAAATGTGGTTATCCATTTTACATATATCATCGCCCAAAACCAAAAACATTCAGGATTTTATTAATGTATTTCCAATTTATTGAATCGAACGCTTTCTAGAAGTCTACTGCACTAGTAAACCTGGAAGGTTATTTTTTCTAAGTAATATATGATGTCGTATACTGTTCTTACGTTGTCTCCTATATATTCCTGGAATAAAACGTGTCTGATCTTCTTTTATTTATGTAGGATATACTTTATTCGATTGGCTATACATTTTGATCCTATTTTATACGACACATTTAATAATAGTATAGGTCTCCTATTTTGCAAATATTCTTTTGGCTTTTTCTCCTTTTGGTAGGCAAGTAATAATTCCTTCTCTCTGAGTAATAGACAGCTCTCCTTTTGTAAAACCTTCATTTAAAGATCGAACAACAAAGTCTCCTATGTCCTTCCAGAAAACTTTGAAAAAAAAATTACCGTCATCCCATCAGTACCAAGGCTCTTGTCATTTTGCATTCCTTTCTGTGCTTCAGAAGCTTCTTGTCTAGTTATTTGTCCCTCTAGTTGTTTTGGATTCAGCTTCTTCAAGCTTTGGTAAATTTCAGGATATCTGCCGATGTCTATGTTTTTTTTTACTTCTTTCTTTGTATAAGTTTTCATAATAGGTCTTAGTTGCATCTAATATTTCGTCTGTTTCTGTTATTATATTTCCTTGGTCTGTTACTAATCTTAACATTTGTTTGTTGACAAAATGATGTTTCTCAAGATTGCAGAAATATTTAGATATCTCCCCCCCCCCCCCCCCCCCCCCCCCCCCCTCTGATGCCCATCTTGCTTTCGATCGAATAATGATCCCTTCCATTTTCTCCTTTCTTAACTGTATCAGTTCATCTTTTCTCTCTTGAAGTTCCCTTGATTTACTGTTAATTAGCAAATCTGTTTCAAGTGTTTGTATTTCTGATTCCAACTTTTTTTCTTTTTCCCTTAGTTCTCTTTTTTTTCCTTTATACCAAAAGTTACTGTTTTTGCTCTATTTCCATAACTAAAAACATCCAAAATCAGTCGATCACTTATTGTGAACTGAATTTCATCCATCGGAATCTTGTTTATATTTTCCCGTGAGTAGGGGATACTGCATACTGAAGTTTTATGTTTTCAATTGTTTGTTTAATTAGTTTCTACATAATTTATGTCCTTTAGTAAAGCCGAGTTAAATTTCCAAAACGTTTTCTTTTTTTCCACTTTGGAATTGAGGAGAATGGTTATTAGAGAATGGTCACTTCTATAGCCATAAAGGATATCTACATCTTTTATCTTGTTGATAAGACTGTCAGTTAACAAGAAGAAATCTAGTCGACTCTGCTGTAAAGGGGTTGCCCTTCTCCACGTGTATTTCAGGACTTCCGGATTGAATTCTCTCCAAAATCTACAAGTTCGAGATCATTCATCATTTCAAGTACTGTTTCTTGTGCTTTTGGATTGTTTACGGTCTTGTAGTTGTAATAATCTAAGTTAGGATTTATTACCAAATTCCAGTCCCCACCTACTATGATATTAGCGATACCCATCTCATCAATTTGTTTCTTAATTTCATCAAAGAAATCAGGAGCATCTTTGTTAGGTCCATATATATTAACCAACAGAATTTCTAGATCTATCATTTTAAATGCAAGAAGTATATATAATTGCCATGGGTATATTTTACAGTTTTTCAGAATTTTAAATTCAAAATTATTATGAACAAGATGGCTACTCCTCTTGATCTAGAATTGTTTGATGAAAATACACATTCATAGCCCCATTCAGCTCTTACTTTGTCTTTCCATTTTTTGCAGTGAAATGCGTATCCTGTAAGAAATATAGAGAGTGTCGTTTTGTCTGAGATGTTAAAAGACATCTCTTCTCTTTTGATAAGAACCTAGTCCCTGGCAATTCAAGGAAGAGATGATAAGACTGTTCATATTTGTAACAAGAGTTTTTAACGAAAATAAATCACTGCATACTGGACAAGGATTGTAATATTTATCCATGACAAATGTTCTATCCAAACAACAACTTCCTATTATCTTGATAATAACCATCCACCAAATACCATTCCATTACATACAAAAAGATCAGGGTTTAAAAAGGTCACAAAAAGGTCACGCAATGACATACCTTCAAATTTCTCAAGTGCATCATAACTTTGATGGTAACACACAAACCAAGCAAGCAATAATAAACATGCTTCACATATGAAGCCCAATGCTGAAGTTCTCTCGACAAAAGGAACAAAATACAAAAATACATGCAATGAATACAAATCATTCAAACAGTTTTTGAAAAAGTATTGAAACAAGGGGCACAGGCGGGTATGTGTGTGTGTGTTGGGGGGGGGGGGGGGGGGGGGGGGGGGGGGGGGGGGGGGGGAGGGTGCGGCTTTGGGCCAATTAAGTGTTCGAGAAGTCCACTAAACATGGGGTGGCAGTACAGCCAAATGTCAGCCTTGGTGAACTACTGCATTATAATTCCTGTATTTTAAACATTCTGTACATTTACAAGTTGTCCATCATATCTCATGGCCAAAATGTGATACATACACATAAAAATTTGTATACAACTTGGTAGAACCAACGTCATCCACACATTATTTTCCGTAGAACAAGATAGCAATACTGACAGGTGAAAATCACCAAGTTGAAATTCCAACCGGATAGCAAAGGCTGTTACCGAGTACTACAGAACATTGGTCTTTTAACTACCAGTGACCAGCACATGCCCCAGCGGCATATCCAGAGGATAACTTTTCTTTTTCTCTCCCTCTCCTTTTTCCTTCTCTCTCTCTTCTTCTCTTCTTTTCCTTTCTAGACTCTTAAAAGATATTCTAAGTGCACAAGCATGTCAAAGCAGTGCAACACACAATGGCAGCATGAACATGTATATGTCAATGTCCACATAAAATGACAAATGTAAATCAACAAAAAAGGCTAACTATGATGCTTTCGGATTTTGCCAAACCTGTCAGAGAAAACTAAAACACAAGCGTATGACATCAAATGCAGAATGTTCACAATGTATACAATTCTGGCCCAGAAACAATCGCATTCGTGGCAGTCACCATTGTAATTCAACATCATCTGATCCATCGTCATATGTTCAATAATGATCTCTGTGGCATAGTCACTATCGCATTTTAACAACTGGCCCATCGTCACATGCTCAACAAAGTCCCAACTTCCACCCCATTCTGAAAACACTTGACAAAATGATTTACCCCTGGAGGGAAATAAAAAATTCCATCACCATGCATGATAGAGGCAAAAGGCATATACTACTTGCTTGGGATGCAAGAAAAAGGTATAGGAAAGGATATTAAGGGCGGGGGGGGGGGGGGGGGGTAGAGAGGCCCGAAAGAAAATCTTAACTGTGTTAATAATGCGGCATCATCGAAAACTAGCACATGTTTACAATACATCAGACCATGTCAGCAAGAATATTAGTTGTAAAGATCGACATAGGTAAGTAGATTCAAATCATCATAGGCCTGCAATAATCATATTTTAGAAACAGTCTGAGCCTCTCTTCCTATCCACAGTAGCCTCTTCCAGCCCCCCCCCCCCCCCCCCCCCCCCCCCCCCCCCCCTTTTTTTTTTTTTTTTTTTTCCATTTAAGATTTATCACATAATGATGGTTTCCTTCTGAAATGAAGCATCACAAATAATGGCAAGAGATGATACGAATGGTCAAATCCATCAAAACAAAACAAAACAAATTAAATGTAGTCATAGTAATAGCTACACAGCAATTGCTAAACAGGTTGTGAAAAAACAAAACAAAACAAAAAAAAAAATATACATCATCACCATAAACAATCATCATCAAGATCCCTATAGGAAAAAGAAAACAAAAAAATATGGAAGGGAGGGGGTAGCAGATGGGGTGGGTTGGTTTAAGTCATAAATAAGTAGATGGAGGGAGGTATTGGCTCAGACAGGTTATAGAATAAAAAAAAATCATGAGTTGTCACAGAACACCACTTACTTACAGAAGAGAATCTAGGGTCAATATGATAGCATTTATGCACTCGATGTCCAGTGTCCCACATTCCTAACTCGTCAACTACACACCATGATCCATGTCTTCACTGGTATTTTTTTTGTCCCACCATCACCCGGCGGAAAGTCTGGTCAACGTTAGTTTGTATATCTAGTTTTCAGTGTTCGTCCATTTTTCAGTTTAGCAAATATCCTACCATTGGATGTCCAGGTACTAGAACATGCAGAGTGTTGCACCGCATCACGATAAATTTTATAATTTGCTGCTGTCAAGTCCTCTCGATCACCCCCCCCCCCCACCCCCTTTTTTTTTTTTTTTTTTTCTACGATTTGCTAGAATTTTTGTCTCGTTTTCTTCTATTGAAAAACCTCACAATGATCGGTCTAGGTCTGGAGCTGCTTGGCTGGCCGGATCGATGGGCTATTTCGATATCGTTCTCCATGGTCGCCACTTGCACTTTCTGACTGAAAATATTGACACATTTTTTTAATGCAGTCTTCTGCTGTCTCTCCTGTTGCTTCTGGGACACGATAGAGACGATATTCCATCTTCTAGTATACTGCTCTAAATCGTTGTTTGCTCTTTGCGCGGTTCGCACATTGTTTTCCTGAGTCTTCAGCGCATCTTTCATATTTCACCTTCTCTTTTTAGAGAATTTACCTCTTGTAGCACTTTTACATTTTTTTGTTTCGCAATCAAAAAGTTTGCCTTCGAGTTTTTTTTCGATCTTTTCGGAAAAAAGTTTTTAGTCATTAGTTGCATTTCCGGTTTCACAGCTAATGTCTTCCGTTGTAGCAAGATTTTCATTTCTCTCATTGACGGTTTTCTTCCCTTTTACTTAACTCTTCGAGTTTTGTGCTGATAGCATTAAACATTTCCTGCACCTCCGTGTCGCTTTCCTCTTGCAGTTTCAAATCAACGTGTGTGTGTGTTTTTTTTTTAGGTGTGCAATGATGAGAGATGTCCAGATCACTTTCCGATGACGTAGACGATCTCGTTCTTTTCAAATTAGTAAAAAAAAAGTTCTTGATGTTGCTACTCATCACTTAAAGGCCGTTTTCCACAAAACTACATTAGCTTAACTTCATTCTGTTTGTTTTTCACAGTTCTCGACGAAGCCTTTTCCTGCAAGCAGCCATGATGCACAGTTCACAACAGCGGATGTAGTTTTTAACATTTCCAAGTTCACATTTTTTGCACTGCCCTCCGCCAAATTATGATTCGCACTTTCACAAAAACTACATAGTTCTGTCAAAAGTTTCATGCGCATCTGATGCAGACTAACATGGGCGACTAAAGCAGTAATTAACAATAAATTACTGAAAAGACGACTGGAGCACAAAAGGTGCATGTCGACCTCGAACCCGACCGGAAACGGAAGTCCATGTTCATGTTTGTTACCATCATTGTGTTCATTATTATCATCGTGTTTACTATTATGTGTTTTATCATTATTATCATTTGTTTATTACGCTTATTAGGCTCATTTCCTTCCACCTCAGAAGCGTATACTTGGCATCTCCTGGCGAGACAGAGTGACCAACACAGAAGTCCTGTCTCACGCTGGCCGCCCTTCCATGTAATACCCTGCTGAGACAACGTCGGTTGTGCTGACTGGAGAATGGTCACATCCCCAAAGACGTCCTCTATGGAGAGCTTGCCGGGCAGAGAAGCACTGGCCGCCCACACCCGAGATACAAAGACTTGCAAAAGAGACATGAAGGCGCTCGAGGTCAACACCTGAGAGGACCTGAGAGGACCTGAGAGCAGAACCCGCAACAGCTAGAGAAGCACTCTCAAGAAACAGCTGCAGATTGGCAAAGAAAAACTGACAGCTGCTGCAGCCGAAAAGCAAGCACGCAGAAAGGGGATGAACAGCCAACAAACCAGTTGTCAACATACAGATGTGACCATTGTGTCAGAGAATGCGACTCTAGTGTCGGTCTCTACAGCCACAGGCGACGTTGTTGGGGATGAGCAGACATCCATTGTCCAGATTGCGTCATATCTGGCACGGTCAGATGCTGTTCAGTCGCCTGTTTATTTCACTCTTCCCTCTCAGGGTCTCCCTCGTGATAATAGCAGTCCTCAGCAAACGCCTTTTTTTCATCTGCCTATCGTCCTTTTCCCCCCCTCTTACTTCCTTTCTTCAAGGACGTATAATGGACAACGCACTGTTTAACATAGTTCAATCACGAGCCGCACACATGACTGCCCGCATGTGGGACTCTACAGAGACAACACCAACAAAAGGAAGAAAACAACACACACAAAGCAAAGTTTCCGTATAGTAAGCACACAATTTAAAACAGAAAAAAAGTGCTGGCATAGGATTCATCCAGTTCCAACATGTAGTGCAGAAAACAACCTTTATACGATACTCATGAAGAAATACAAACTGGTAGGAAAATAATGTTCATAAACCCATCCAATACCGCATGGAAACGAACAAATGAATAATGGAACAGCGACTCGGTTATCAACACACACACACACACACACACACACACACACACACACACACACACACGCGTGCCACCCCCCCCCCCCCACATGGCACGCCCCACATGCACACACACACACACACACACACACACACACACACACACACACACACTCGCGCGCGCACCACACCTACACATACAAGTACTGTTAAGAGTACAAGCGTTTAGGAAACTTATCCCCGAGCCACCACGGAGTACTTTAACAGTCCCGAGAAAAATAAAAAAATAAATTTCTTTCGATGACTAGTACCGGAAAGTTGCTCCTTCCTAACTACTGATAAGACAGAGGGTGGAGGTGAAATTTTAACATAATTCTAAAATAGAAAATATTCCAAGTCCTTCCCCAAGAGGACACGCACCGACCCACCCTAAACTCACACATTGTAGAACATGCGACGGAGGTATCATGCAGGCCTAAATGGTGCGAAGGTGGAGGTGGGAGGCGAGCGGAGAGACAGACAGACAGACAGGAGAGAAAGAGAGAGAACAGGGACAGAAAGAGAGAGAGAGAGAGAGAGAGAGAGAGAGAGAGAGAGAGAGGAGGGGTGGGGCGGAGGGAGGGGGTGGGGGGTGGGGGGAGCCGTGGACAGTGAACAGTCCGTTGTTGACAGTCTACACGTTGCCATTATCACCGTCTCTGATGCGTAAAAACGACAAACGTTTTTCTCTGCCTTCACCTGAACATCATCGCGGAGACTCCAACCGAGTGAAAAGTAAATCGAGCCCATGTCTCCACCGGTGGGTTGCCTCAGAGCAGTTACGGTGTCTCTGGAGTTCCTGTGTCGAGATCGCGACAACACGGGTATGGCTATGCGTCGGTGGAACCGGAAACTGATCGCGAGAAGAAAATCTTTTTAAAGTAAACCAAGTACACTCATCTTTTCTTTGTTTTTTTTCTTTTTTTTTTTTTTTTGGGGGGGGGGGGGGGGGGGGAGGGAGGGAGGGGGAGGGGGGGAGAAGGGGGGATGGCGGGGGCGGGGAAAGGAGGTGGTCAAATTTCCTTCTTTGTAAAGGTGATGCACCTATAATTCAAATCTCTGGCCAGGGCATATTTTGTGAAGAGGATCGGAAATTCTACTGTATAGACAGATAAATATGTATATAAGACAGAGGCAGACAGACACCAGACAGACAGGCAGCAGACAGACAGATACATAGATAACGACGTTTGATGCTGAATAGTTTATCACTCTGTACGCTGCAATAAGATTTATAATACCCTGCAATGAGATTTATGATACAAAGTGGCTTATTGCGGAGAGAACCATCGCCAGGTCCGACAGAGACAGACAGGCAGTAAGGCAAGGCAGACGGGCCGACGGACGGAACGACGGACAGACGACTGATACATAGTACTTTTATCGCTCAGCTCAGTATGCTTTGCAATAGATTTATAAAACACGCTGCATAAAATTTATAATACCAGTGGTATCGCAACGGTTTTGGCACTGGTGAAATTTGCCCGTTCCATGATGTGCCATACCCCACAACGTGTCAGAGAGAGGGAGAGATGGTGCTGGTGGAGAGAGAGAGAGAGAGAGAGAGAGAGAGACAGAGACCAGACAGACAGAGACAGACAGACAGACAGTTGGCGCCGGACGGGCCGATCGACCACCGTCGACCAATGACACCAATTGGCAAAGGCAGACAGATAACAGCGACCGGAGTAGTCAGATGGGACAGATCCAATGAATGACTCTGATGACAATGTCGATCAAGATAAACCACACGAAGCGAAGACAGGCGGACTGACCGGACCGCTCTGTACCTGAACCTGACCACTGACACACAATGGGCAACACTAAAACACAAAACAGGGCAGCAGTACAGAAACTATACAAATGATTGCCTGACAGAGCTGCAGAGGTAGAGAGAGAGAGGGCAAGAAGAGGACAAATGTGTGAAAAGAAAACTGGAGATTGCCTAGAAGGAGACTGAAAACTGACATGAACTTTTACTCGTGTAGCACGATGGACTATATTTTTTCTCTACGAGTACACCTAAACGCTGAGACACAAAATTGGTGCGCTTGACACACAACGACACAACAATCAACAATCAAACAGCAACACACCACAACAACAATACCAACCATACACACACCACACACAATCAACAAAGGGATGCGTTTTCTTTTGCATAAAAACATATCCCCCCCCCTCTCCTCTCTCTCCGGGGGGGGGGGTGACTGTGCCTCTTCCAAAGTGGGCGGGGGTCTGCGGATCACCTACTTTATCTCACTCAACAGGGGATACGTCTCCTCCTCTCTTCTCTCCTCTCACTCACCTCTTCTCTGGTGTCTCTTCTTTGTATCTATCTCTGCCCCCCCCCCCCCCCCCTTCTCTCTCTCTTTCCTGTAAGTGTTACTACAGCCTGTTCCCTTTTCACGTCCCAAATGTACAGCGTTTCCGCTTTCCTCTTTCTAATCCTCCCGATTATTTCAGGAGCTCTTTCTTCCAAAACATGGTCATCACAACGATAATGGAAAAACCCATCACACGACACACACAGACACACCACACACACACGCACACACCACACACGCACACACACGCACACACACACACACACACAACACACACACACAAACACACACGCACACACACAACACACGCACACACACACACTCACACACACCACACCCACACACACACACACACACAACACACCACACACACCACACACACACCACGCACACACACCAACACACACGGACACACACACACACACACACACCAACACACACACCACGTCCCCAACACACACACAAACACACTACACACCCCACACTAAGAGAATGCCGTGAAAAGGAAAGAGACAAGGACTCAGTCGACATAATCAACCAGGTCCATAGTACAAAGACAATGACGTCCCAAGACAAACGAAGCATCCTAGTGCTGCTGCGGGCTTCTCGTAAGCATTCCTTAATGTGCGGCTCTTCGGGACTGTTCAACCATCGCCACTGTTTCACAACGAAGCTCACTTTGAAAAAAAAAATGTCGAAGTGACACGATAGCTTTGTTTGCAGTGGCTCCAAATTAATAAAAGTGAGGAGCCCCGGCAAACCGTAACAGAAGAAAGAACAGAAAAAAAAAAAATGCATGAACTTTCACCTTACACAGACTGGCTCAGTGTAGCAAGCTCGGATGTTTCCTTGTAATTTACATCGTCAGGGCGAAACCGAAGGTAAAGCTGACCACCAAACTACTCAGGACAAAAGTAAAAGAGCTTTGCAATTTATGATTGTTCCATACCAGCGTTACAAACATTTTTTTGCTGACTTGAACTTGTTACCGAAGAAGAAAACCAATTTCTGATGTTCAGAACTTGAAAGTACAGCATGGAGAAAACTGTTCGTAATGTACTCACCGAAATGCCGCTTGCCGGTGCCAACCGGTAATGTACTTACCGATGTCGCGTGACGGTGCCCAGGATGTCCAACGGGAAATGACATCGGTACTGAGCTCAGCGCCGCAGGATCTGCAAAGGTGTTGAAAGCTCTGCCCTCCTAACCCAACCCTAATCTACCCCTTCTATTCTCTACCTCCCTCACGACATATCAATGACAAAGCTAGTTTTCTGAGAAGTGCACGTTGCTTAAAAGCTGTGGAGCGTAAGCATCATACTATGGCTATCCTGCAGTGTGTGTGTAACGGATAGCTTTCGTTGAATATACTACAACACATTTAAATCTCTAGCATGGGGTGCATGTCACAGACTATGGGCTAACATTCATTTGACTAAATACTAGCATGTTTAAAAATTCCAGCACAGTGTATGCATGTCATGAGAGTATGGCTACATTCATTTGATATGATACCAAACACATTTAACTACTCT
>JADBJO010021831.1:25000-28893 GCA_016801955.1 Conus betulinus
GTATGCGTGCGTGTGCGCGAGCGAGCGCGTGTGTGCGCGTGCGTGTGTGTGTGTATAGAATATGCCGTGGCACGTGCATGTGTGCATGTAGGTGTTGGGGAGAAAGACACACACTCTCCTCTCTCTCTCTCTCTCTCTCTCTCTCTCTCTCACACACACACACACACACACACACACACACACACACACACGCACGCACACACACACACCACACACACACACACACACACACACACACACATGCGCGCGCGCGCGCGCGCACGCACACACACACGAGCGCGCACGCTTTCGCGTACACACGCAAGCACGCACGCACATATGCTTTGTTTCGTTTGTTTGTTTTTGTTTCGTTCCCATCATACTTGTCAAACTACGTTTGAAATTGACAGTCAGGAGAAGGGGTGATCTACAAAAGTTGTTCACTCCACAGCAGTAAATTGGTTACTGAAATGCAGTCACTCTTTTTTTTCTGTCTTCCTTTTTTTTTTTTCTTTTTCTTTTTTTTTTTTTTTTTTCTTTTCTTTTTGATAGGCCCAAGGAAGAAAAGGGCAGGGGAGGGGGCGGGTGTGGGGCTGGGGGGGAGGAGGGTAAGGAGGGGGGGGGGGGGGGTGTCTGGATGTGGAAGGTATGCGTGTCTCTGGTGGGTGGTAGAACAGCGTATGCAAGCATGTAAAATATGTGTAAATGTGCGTTTGAGTACGTGCGTGCGTGTCCGAGCACGCTCACGCTGATGAGTGTGTGTGTGTGTGTGTGTGTGTGTGTGTGTGGGCGCGCGCGCGCGCGTACGCATGGGTACGTGGTATGTGTGTGTGTGTGCTTGTGAGCACGCTCTTTTGCTGTGTGTGTGTGTGTGTGTGTGTGTGTCTTTGTGTCTCTATCTGTCTGTGTCTGCGTCCGTGTGCGCATGCTTCGTTTCTAATACCCCCACAATCACACCTTGTAGCTAACGCCCATGATTAACCGTCCCGGAGCGAAAAGCACGTGCAACTAGGAAAGCTAGTTGTCGGTGATTCAGCCCACTAGAAAGAATGACCTCGTAGCCTTCCACCCGCCATCCCCTCTTCCATACCAGCATCAACCCCCCACCCCACCCCCACTCCCTGCCCCCCCTCCACCCCCCCCCCCCCCCCACCTCTGCCACGCATCACAACACAGCGCCCAATGGAGGCAGAGTGAGCTTCAGCACCAAATCAATTTGCTAAAACTTGGACGGCCTCCCACAAAATGATAGATAAGTCGCGCAGGGCTGATCGCCGCAGCGGGCAACAAAGAGTGATGAGGGTCATTTGGGGGTAAAATGAGATTTTTGCACCAATACATAGGAAAACCATTAAAGCATATTATGTTTCACTGATTTTACCTAAATTAAGCTAGAAATGTGATTAAATTATTTTTTTCACTCCATGTCATCAATTTTAAGCAGCACCGATTGCGAAAAGTTACTCATTTTCAACAGATAATCGAGTGCACATCCCTCGCAGAGCCCCTGGCATGTCGCACATCATTCGAAAGCTCAGTGTGTCTATTTTAAGAATCTGCACACAATTTTCTAAAATAAACAACCTTTACGACATCTCTGTCTGGAACAGTGAATCAATGTCCGTATCACTATCCATCCTCAGTGTCTCATTCTCATTGACCAGTTCAGCCAAAAATCTTGCCGTTCCACGACCAGGCGGCCACTGTCGCTGAGTGGGCACTGACTTTTTTGAGAAGTTTGTAATTCATCTGGATCAGGTCTTCCCCCCACAGTAATCCCAGTTTGTTTCAGCCTTCTGTGCGCGCGCGGTCCATATCAGTCTTTTTCCGAGAAAAAAAACGCACAATTATTGGGCGTGGTCTGCCTCCACCCCCGTGGGAACCCTCCCCAGACGGTGAGCCATTTCCACATCGTCAGCCAACACAGGGACCCCCAGCTTCTGGGAGAACACCTTCACGCACTTCTGGATGCAGCTGTCCACTGTCTCCTCCCCCTGTACTTGATGGAGGCCGGACACTCTGAGATTCCAGGATCGGCCGTGCTGTTCATTATCATTGATGTCACGTCTCAGAGCACTGGCTTCTTTCGAACTCTGTCAGCTGGGCTTTGAGTTCCTTATTCCCCCCCCCGCAGTTTTAAAACTTCAGAATGCAGTCTGTCGTTTTTCATTTTTCAAGTCATGCACATCATCCCCTCAAGTCTTTCAATTTTGTCAGTTAAACTTTGTCTCAGTTTGTCCATTTCATTCCTTATCCGCTGAACGTCTTCTTTTGTAGCTAGTTTTGTCAGAGTGGCCTTCATATATCACACAAAGTCTCCTGCAAGGCCATCTCTTCCATGCTACGTTCACTTTCTGTCTCTGTCTTTTGTTGTTTGCCTTCATTTTGCTTGCTGACTCTGGGCACACACTCCGTTCACTAGAGGACGGTTTCCGTTTAGTCCTGTCTGCGAAGTATTTGAAATGTTGGATGCCATTACTCATACTTGAAAATGTCTACATCTACACGAGATGACCATTCTTAAAGAAACTATCTTCTGTCAATCCTGCGAAAGATGGGAACGAAAAACCACCATGCGCCTGACTCACCAGCTGACCGACAAGGGCTGTTCTGGGCCTTGTCTAGTTTAACTCTCCAGGGGGCTGTTCCACGACGGCGCCAGATTAACTCCCCTGGAGGTTGGGCTGTTCTAGGACAGGTGCAGTTTAACTCTCCAGAGGGGCTGTTCTGGGCTGGTGCCAGATTAACTCCGCAGGAGGAGGGGGGGAGGCTGTTTTGTTCCAGGGCCCGTTCTACTCTACAGGGAGGCCTGTACCAGGCTGGAGCCAAATTAACTCCCCAGGAGAGGGGGGGGGGGGGCTGCTGTAGGCCAGGTCCAGTTTAACTCTCTAGGGGGGCTCTTTTGGGCCGGTGCCAGATTAACTCCCCAGGAGGTGCAGGGGGCTGTTCTGGGACTTGTCTAGTTTAACTCTCCTCTGGGGGCTGTTCCATAACGGTGCCAGTTTAACTCCTCTGGAAGAAGGCTGTTCTAGGACAGGTGTATATTTAACTCTCCAGAGGGGCTGTTCTGGGCTGGTGCCAGATTAACTCCCCAGGAGAGGGGGGAGGGGGCTGTTCTGGGCCAGCTGTTTTTAGTTCAATTCTTCAGTGGGTGGCTGTTCCAGTCCGGTGCCAGATTAATTCCCCAGATGTCTTAGGGGGCTGTTATGGGCCAGGTCCAGTTTAACTTCGCAAGGGGAGGGGCTGTTTTGGGCCAATGCCAAATTAACTCGCAGGGGATGGGGGGGGGGGGGGGAGGGCTGTTCTAATCCTGTTGGGGGGCTGATTTGGCGCAAACCCAGATTAACTCCCGGGAGTTAATCTGGGACAGTGCGAGACTGACTCCCGGGAGTTAAACTGGGAGGGGGGGGGGGGGGGGGGGGGGGGGGGGGGGAGTTTCACCACGTTACACCGGAAGTCAACTTTTTTGGTTTCACCACACACACACACACACACACACACACACACACACACACACACCATGGATGTCCGTCATGGTTGTGGTCGACGTCATGGTCGTGGTCGACGAAAACGTCAGTGACTCCGCTTGTGTGAGCGCAAGCCAAAGCTGGACACACAGAACGTCCACACTCTGGGCATGCGACAGCTGTCATTGGGTCAGGTCTCCTCTCTTTGCGGGCTTGGCTCTTCTGGTCCAATTCCTGAAAACGCTTCTCTTCGAAGCTATTTACTCTTTTGTGGACAGCAAGTCGCCAGGCACTGCGGTCCGTGGCAAGTGTTTCCCAGCCCTGAAGCGGGATGCCACAGGATGCCAGTGATACTTGTGTGGTGTGGTGTTATGGTGTGTTTCTTATGTATGTCTGTCACATTACACTCGGAAAGCGCGCAACACAGCAGGCACGGCACACAATCTC